>JAODAL010041872.1:0-35431 GCA_025379985.1 Phyllomedusa bahiana
TTGGAAAAACCCCCCCTTGGGGGAGGGGGGAAAAAGGGGTTGGGGGCCCCTAAGGGGGGGTAAATGGGGGGGGAAAACCGGTTTTGGAAGGGGGGGGGGGGCCTTTGGAAAAAAGGGGGGGGGGGGCCCCACCTCCCCCGGGCAGGGGAGGGGGAAATTGGTGAAAGGGGTAGGAAAGGGATGCCCCCCCCGGAAAGGGGTGGGGGGTGGGGAGGGGCGGGTATGATTTTGGAAAACTTGGGGGGGGGTTTAAATAGACGGAGTTTGGGGGGGGAAACCGTTTCGGGGAAAATTTTGGAGTGGGGGGTTTTTGGCCCAAGGTAAAAAAAGTTGAGAGTGCCTTTTAAAACCAAAGAACCCCCGTAGAATAGATGGGGGGGGGGGGGGGATGGGAAAAGGGGAGGGGGGGGGCCCCCCCCTGGCCAGGAAGCGGAAACCCCCCCCCACCCCCCTTTTGGAGGAAGCCCGGTTTTCCGGGAGGGGTAAAGGGGGGAAAAAGGGGCCCCGGGAACCCCCGGGTTGTCCCTTGGGGGGGAAGGGAAGAATTGGGGGGTTGGCCCTTTGGGGATTGGGTCCCCCGGTGGGGCCCCGAAACCCCGGGTTTGGGATGGGGGGAAAGGGCCAGGGGGAAGGGGTTTTTGAGGAAAAAAGGGGGGGAAAAGGGAAGAAAAAAAAAAAGAAAAGGGAAAATACGGCGATGGGGGGGAAAAGAGGGGGGGGGGGGTTTCCCAAACCCCCCCGGGGGGTTTTTAAAAAAGGAAGATAAAAAGGACTCTGGGGGTGAATGGGGGGACCGGGGGATGGGAGGAAAAGCCCCCCCCCCCCCAATGGGGAGGAAGGGGGGTGGTGGGGAAAGGGGGGGGGGGGGGGGTGAAGGAGGGGGGAAGGGGGGGGGGGGGAATTTTTGGGGGGGGCACTCCCCCCTCCCCCTGGGAAAAGGGGACAAACCCCCCTTGAGAGGGGAAAGGGGTGGGCTGAGAACCCCCATGGGGTGGGGGGAAAAAAAAGGGGGGGGGGAAAGCCCTTTTGGACGGGGGTTTGGGCCCCCCCGGGTTTTTTTCCCCCAAAAATCGGCAACGGGTTGGGGGAAACGTGACAAGGGGGATTAAAACCCATGAAAAGAAAGCGGGAAAAAAAAGGGGGAACCCCCCCCCAGATGGGGGGGGGGAAAGGGGGAGTTGGAATTTCGGGAAAAACCCAAGGGGAAAATGTGAGGGCCCGTTTTCGGCCCGTGAACAAAATTTTTTCCCGGGTTTCCACCCGGTTGAGTCTTTTTTTTTGAAAAAAAGGGTGGAGTTGTCCCATGGGGGGAGGGGGGGTTTTCTTTTGGCCCTTGGGCCGGTTGCCGGGGGGGGTTTTTGGGTAAATGCAGAGGGGTGGGGGAAAGGGGGGTGTCTGTTTAAAGGCAAAAAGGGAAAAAAACCCAAAAAATTCCCCCCCCAAAAAATGGGATAAAAAAATCTTTTAGAAGGTTACCTTTTTTTAAACGCAGAAACCCGGGGGGATTCAGCCTCGAGGTCCTCAAAAGGGGGGGTTTTGGAGGTTGGGGCTCGGGGCTTTTAAATGAAAAGTTAGTGAGGCTCCCCTTTGGGATGTCCACATAAGGCACAACCCGGGCCCCGGGGTTTCCATACAAAAGGGGTAGTTATGGTGGGCCTAGAATAGATAGGTTTTATTTAAGGAGGAATCGTCTCGACCCCTTTCGGGGGTTGAGAGAAATTTTCCCAAAATTTTATTTTTTTTTTTTTTTTTCCCCCCCAAAGGGTTTTTAAAATGTTCGTCACTTTTGGGAAGAAAACGGAAATTAACAGTCCCCCGAGGGGGGTTACCTTTACTGGGCCATGTAAAAGCAAATCAGAGTGGTGGGAAAATTTCAAGAAGAGGCTGCGGTTTTTCCGCCAGAAACCTCGAGCCCCTTTGGAGTCTGAACAGGGACCGCCTTATAAGTCTGGGAGGAAAACCGAGCAGGTGGTCCACGGAGGACCGCGGGAGATCCCAGGGGGAATCCTTTCCAAGAATGTCATAGAAGGGCACATCCCTTGGTTTTTTGAAGGATTTGGTAAATACCCTCCCGGATCCCCTACAAAATCTGCAGAATGTCAGAGGTTGTAAAAGGTAAAAGGCCTAAAAAACAGTAACAGGATCTCTGAAACGGGCCAGACAGAGATCCCGGAGATCGTTTGGTCCTTCTACTTTTCCCCCTTTGGGTAGGAGGGGAAATAGATGGGGGCAAAGCTTTGGGTTTCCTGGGTGGGCCATTCCTGAACCAGGAATGGCCTCTCTCCAATGTTTTTACAGGAGACAAGAAAAGGAAATGAAGGGGGCGATTTAGACTTAGCCCTCAAGAAACCCCGGGCCCGATGGCCTAACATCGGAATTTTACAAGACCTTTAAAGGGCCCTTGGTTCCCCTCTTCTGAGGGGATTTAAAAGAGTGTCCTCCTCGGGCACTTTTCCAAATCAATGAGGGGGGTCACCCGATCATCCTATCGAAGGGGAAAAATCCATCCCCCATGAAATTGGCGTCCCTACGCTGCCAATGTGGGCAGAAGATTTTTGGGGAAAAAATGTTTCAATAGGCTGATAAAATCGCCTCACAACTCCTTTTAGGGGTCAGCAGCCCCGTTCCCGGCGCGCCCGTTACGAGCCATTTGGGGCCCCGGGGGCCGTGGGCGGGGTGGGCGGGTACTGGAAGGGGTTTACGCTGTCCTTGGACAGGAAAATTTTAGGGTTGATTTAAGGTATTTTAATTTTGGAAAGGTGGGGGGTTTGTTGGGGGTTTTTGTTTAAAAGGGGTGAGATTTTAATTTGGGGGAACGGGTTTGGTTTTGGGCACCTTTTTAGGGTGGGTTGGTGTGCATCAGGCTGTCCTTTTAGTCCTCTCTCACGCGTCGCATCGACCCCTTTTTTAAGGGCTAGATTGTGGGCCCTTTGGGGGGGGGAGGATGCCCCGCGGGGATTTTCACCTGCCCGAGGGTAAAAGCCCATCCGATGTTCACGCCCTTTTTCTTTCTAAAAAGGAGGGGGGATGGGTGATTTCAGAGGAGAGAGCTATTCGAAGCTTTCCCCGGGTCCAGGATCAACCGGGATAATGCAAGGTCCTGGTTTGGGAGGGACCTTACTTTAATCTTCCACACCCTCCTGCGCCCCAGGAAACAGTAAAAATTTTAGGATTGATTTCGGGCAGGGTAACTATTCAAAAAAAAATTGGGGGACAGGCTAAAAAATGCCCTCAAAGGGTTTGGCGTTAACCCCTTTGGAAAATTGGGCCCAAACAAAATTTTTCCGCTCCCGTTATTCCTAATTTACAGCGGTGCCTTTTACCCAAGTTTTCTGGGCCCCGGGGGTTTTCAGTTTTCTTTCCAATGTTGGGGGGAACCAAAGAACCTAATCAGGAAAGGGGACATACCCCAAAGAGGGGCAAGGGGGGGTTGGTATGGGTTTCCCCCCGGGGGGTTCCTAAAAAACACCTTTTTTAAATCAATGTAGCGTGCATGTGGACTGCGGGCCCCCCTCGTGGTGTCCCTGTCGGGAATGGTTTCAGCCTTACTTCCGGAATGGGATTGGGGGTCAAGTGAAAACTTTCGCGGGCACGCAGAATTTTTCCCGGGTTATGTTCCCCGACTCGAGGGTCATCCCGATGGGTTGGAGATGGTGGAGAAAGAACTCTTACCAGGAAACTCCCGGAGAGGAGTGTTGTCAACCCATTTCCGGAGACCATTGGCCCCCAAGATTGCCCAGGGCCCGGGATCTGGGGGCAGGTGTGTTTTTTGAATTCAGACAGGGCCCTTTAAAGGTTTGGGATGTGCCTGGCGTTGTTCCATGGGGAAAGTTATGTAAGTGGTAATGTGAAGTTCAGGTTTCCCGTGATAGGGTTTTCCCCGGAGGGGTGCAGCAATCATTAGAGAGCATGGGGGCATTTCCTGCTTTTACTGCCCCTACAAAAAAGCAGGGGGGCCCAAAATTAATTTTTTCCCCTGGGGCCGTGAGAAAATGCGATGGGTTTTGGGGGGCCGGACTAATAAAAACATAGGATGAACGGGAAAAAAATAGTTTTTGGGGGATTATCTTTGTGGAAACTTACTGGGGGATGTATCTATATACCACTATATATACTGATGCTACACAGTAAGGCAGGTATATACAGCTCTCCTCCGTAAGGTAGGTATGTAGATGTATGTCCCCTCAGTCTGGCAGGTATATACAGCTCCCCTCAGTCAGGTATATATATATAGGTACCCGCAGGCAGGTATATAGATAGGTACAGCTCCCCTCAGGCAGGTATATAGATAGGTACAGCTCCCATCAGGCAGGTATATAGATAGGTACAGCTCCCCTCAGGCAGGTATATAGATAGGTACAGCTCCCCTCAGGCAGGAATATAGATAGGTTCAGCTCCCCTCAGGCAGGTATCTAGATAGGTACAGCTCCCCTCAGGCAGGTATATAGATAGGTACAGCTCCCCTCAGGCAGGTATCTAGATAGGTACAGCTCCCCTCAGGCAGGTATATAGATAGGTACAGCTCCCCTCAGGCAGGTATCTAGATAGGTACAGCTCCCCTCAGGCAGGTATCTAGTTAGTTAGGGCTCCATACAGGCAGGTATATAGTTAAAGCTTCACACAGGCAGGTATATAGCTAGTTAGGTCTCCATACAGGCAGGTATATAGTTAAAGCTCCACACAGGCAGGTATATAGTTAGGGCTTCCCACAGGCAGGTATATAGTTAGGTGTGTCCCCAGGCAGGTATATAGATAGTTAGGTGTGTCCCCAGGCAGGTATATAGATAGTTAGGTGTGTCCCCAGGCAGGTATATAGATAGTTAGGTGTGTCCCCAGGCAGGTATATAGTTAGGTGTGTCCCCAGGCAGGTATATAGTTAGGTGTGTCCCCAGGCAGGTATATAGATAGTTAGGTGTGTCCCCAGGCAGGTATATAGTTAGGTGTGTCCCCAGGCAGGTATATAGTTAGGTGTGTCCCCAGGCAGGTATATAGATAGGTGTGTCCCCAGGCAGGTATACAGATAGCTAGGTGTGTCCCCCAGGCAGGTATATAGATAGTGAGGTGTGTCCCCAGGCAGGTATATAGTTAGGTGTGTCCCCAGGCAGGTATATAGATAGCTAGGTGTGTCCCCAGGCAGGTATATAGATAGTGAGGTGTGTCCCCAGGCAGGTATATAGATAGCTAGGTGTGTCCCCAGGCAGGTATATAGTTTTATGGCCAAAATTAAAAATAACAAACACTACTACTCCCCCTGGCTTACCTGAGTCTCGGCCGAGCACGCTCATCTTCTATCCGAGGAGCTTCCCAGGCTGGTGGCATGATGACGTCATGCCGCCAGCGCCGGGACGCTCCTCCGTCAGCTCCTGGGCCCGCACAGAGTTATTACTCTGCGTGTGCCCAGGAGAGGCAGCGGCGCGGTGAGCGGAGTTCACCGCGTCGCTGCCTAATTCACCAGTAATAGTAGCGCTGACGGCCCGCGGCGGCCTCTCAGCAATACCCGGCCACGGCGGGCCGTCAGCGCTACTATTAGCAGACCTGGCATGGGCCGCATCCGACGAGCTGGCGGGCCGGATGCGGCCCGGGGGCCGTACTTTGCCCAGGTCTGATATAGAGGTTTACAAAGGGGTGGGTGCTTCCTTAGGTTGGCCCAGGTTGGCGAGCCTCTCCTATGCTGAGTGGGCCTATGGAGCATTCAAATACCCGGGTGACAGGGACCCGTGCACGTTATTCATAGTTAGTGCAGTGGTTAGGTATCACACATGGTGCGCACGGTGTTTAGTGTCGACGCGTCAGAAAACCCTCTCGGTGGAGGAAGTGAGTAGGCACATATTGGACGACCTGGTGAAAGTACGCTAGGTGGAGTTTCAGAGGTTGGGGGATCCTAGGGCGGCCACTCTTTGGAGGGGTTTGTCTTCTGGGGTAACCTGATTCTTTTCTGAGTCCACCTCCCTGGTGGTGGGCTGATTTCTGTACACGTAGCTTTTTGTTTTCTATTTTTTGAGACAAAGACGGAAAAAGGCTTACAGACACCGAACCAGAGCCTTCGGGAGGGTAAGTGTATATAAGGTTTATTAGTATTACATAATTAGATAAGAAAAAAAAATGTGTGTGTGTATATATATATATGTATATATATGTGTATATGTATGTGTGTATAAATAGAGAGTGGGGTAGGATAGATAGGTTGGGAGGGGGTATAGTAAAAGGGGGGAGGATGGAAAGAGACTGGTCCCTGTCCAGATATGCACTGTAAAGAGACTCTGAGGACTCAAACTTTGAACTATAAGTTTGGGGCCAGTGCTCTGGGGGCCACATCAGGACTGGGAATGGGTATTAGATAGTTTAAAGATCAAAGGTGAAGGGAAGGGAAAAAAAAAAAGTTGTGTATATATGGAAGGTTGCACATATGTATATTTGTAAATATGTAAATAACGTGAGTAATTTAACAACAGTTGGTGGGCCAGTAATGGGGATTTTATTGGGACTGTGGATGTGTGGAACAGCTGGACCAGCTAAGGGTCTTAAAGTAAGGTATATGGTCATGTTTCTTTGTAAAATAGTGTATATAGGTTTTGTATATAATTTTATGTAGTGCCATATTGAATTGGTCCAACATTTTACAATAAGAGTTCCACCATTCACTATAGACTTACATCTCATGTTCTGTAGAGATCACTTCTCCGCAGTCTCCTCATCGCAGGTAGGATTACACTGACAGGTAACACCTATATGTAGATAACACAGGATCCACCATTCACTATAGACTTACACCTCCTGTTCTGTAGAGATCACTTCCATGCAGTCTCCTCATCACAGGCAGGATTACACTGACAGGTAAAACCTATATATAGATAACACAGGATCCACCAGTCACTATTGACAGACCCCTTCTGTTCTGTAGAGATCACTTCCCTGCAGTCTCCTCATCACAGGCAGGATTACACTGACAGGTAAAACCTATATATAAATAACACAGGATCCAGCATTCACTATAGACTGACACCTCCTGTTCTGTAGAGATCACTTCTCCGCAGTCTCCTCATCATCACAAGCAGGACTACACTGATAGGCAACACGTATATATAGAGAACACAGGATCCAGCATTCACTATAGACTGACCACTCCTGTTCTGTAGAGATCACTTCTTCGCAGTCTCCTCATCACAGTCAGTATTACACTGACAGGTAACACCTTTATATAGAGAGCACAGGATCCACCATTCACTATAGACTGACACCTCCTGTTCTGTAGAGATCAGTTCTCCGAAGTCTCCTCATCACAGGCAGGATAACACTGACAGGTAACACCTTTATATAGAGAACACAGGATCCACCATTCACTATAGACTGACACCTCCTGTTCTGCAGAGAGTGTGTGTCCCTCCCCTATAGCAGCAGTTTCACACTTGCGTATTGGAGAGGAGGCAGGGAGGAGTCGGTAGTGAGAGCATTGGCAGTTTGAGCAGCTCCCAGCTTGGGGGATCATTATCTCCCTCTCTGCTCTGCCAGAGGGGGAGGTTTAACCCTATAAAGCACAGCAACAAGCAGCCAGTCCCCCTGGGGAGGTCAGGGGGGCCGAATGTCTCAGATATTGGCCAGACGGAGAGTGGATATTGACAGCGGAGAGGAGCAAAGGAGTGATGTTTACTCTGCAAACACCCCCAGCAGAGCGAGAAAGGTGAGTCACCCTGCTGAAGAAGCAGAGGCAGCACATGTGTTCAGGATCAGAGAGACTCTGGCAGGAGCAGCACTTCCCCTGCTGTCAGTGCAGCCTAGGCCAGCAGCTTATGCAAATGATCCCCTGCAGAGGAGATAAGAGTTGGAGGAGTGGAGAGCAACAGGGTCCACAATGAGGGACCTGTCAGAAGAGATGGAGAGAGCACAGAGCCAGAGAATGTGGCCAGCTATGAGGAAGGGAGAGGAGCACAAAGCCAAAGGGTGTCTCCTGCTCTCAATACAGATACTGAGACTACAAGGAAAGCCTGTGTGAGCAAACCAGCAGCCTGAGTGAGTAAACCAGCAGCCTGTGTGAGCCAGCCATGCACCAGCCAGCCATGCACCAGCGAGCCTGCGCAGTGCCAACCATGCACCAGCCAGTCCGCGTAGTCCCAGCCATGCACCAGTACCAGCACCACCAAGCCCTGTTTCCGGCCCTGTAAAGGTCCAGTGGAAGATGTGGATGGGAAATCCAGCAAACGATCCAGTGACAGAACCATCATAGGAGAAGCAAAGACCGTCAGCGACAGCGGAGGCGACCGTGAGAATTGGAGCGGGGTGTGCGGAGACTCATGCCCTGGTCCCAGCAGGGTTTCTGCAGCCAGCAAGCCAAGCGGTAAAGCGTCCAGCGGAAGCAAGGGATCGAGCAATGCTGAGCTCTCCCTGCCTGCAGCAGTGGCCAAGCAGCAGACAAGTAAGAGGAGCGGAGCCGCCAGCAGAACACCCGACGTGCCAGTAAGATCCAGGCAAAGGATATTAAATAAAGTTAAAGCGGGGTCCCAGGGACCGTGTACAAAGTCACTAAAGAGCAGTAACCCTAAAACCCCTGAGGTGGAAGGAGCATGTGAACTTATTACAAACTGGGGGGAAATGAAGGCAAATGACTCTATTGCGGCTGCCGGGTCCAGAATTGCTTGCAACATCTAGAAAGAAAAAAGACCTCACTAAAGAACTGAGAAAAATACGGGCCAGAATCAGGAAACTAAAAATGAGGAGAACTTTAATCTATGATAACAGTGGAGTATTCAAAGAAAAACTATCGAATGAAGAGAGATTTAGGGAGATGGGAGGGGGATAAAACAGAAGGAATCTGAGGATTAAGAAGATGAGGAGGAAATAGAAATGGAGACAGATGGGGAGGGGGACATAGCAGGCCAAGGGCCCTCCGGTTCCCCGTCACAGCCGTCCCAAGTGGACAGTAGTGGGATCCCCCCACAGCAGGAGGTGGCGCTCATGGAGGAGGGAATGAACGAATCTGGTGACCCAGGAGGGTTACTTATGGAGAAAATCGTACGACTGGAGTCTCCCTTCAAAGCTTTTCCTTTGGGGATGACCTTCCTGAAAGAAGGAGGAAGAAGAAGCAAAAGAAGGTTGGCGGTGAGATTTCCAGGATGGTGTTTGTACCCTTTCCTGGGAAAACCAGTAATGCAGAGGGGGTGTCTGAGGAGGAACTCAAAGGAGGGGTCAGTTGGGGGTCCCAGTCTAGTAGCCACATAAATGTAACTGGCCCCATAAATGTAACTAATCACAATAGCCATAACCCTTCCCTTACGTTGGTAGTCGGGGAACAAGCTGGTCCAGAAAAAAGTGTGAAAGGAAAAAATGGGGATGCAAATGCCAGGGGAAATGTCAGTGAGAAATTTGGAAAAAGTATGGAAGGGAAAGGCAGTAAAGATGTTGGAAAAAATGTCATGAGAAAAAAAATTAAAAGGTCAGTGCAAATGAAGTGATTAGGGGGACAAATGGTGGAATGAATGAAGGGGTGAATGAAGGAGGGTCAGAGGGGACAAATGTCGGAATGCATGATGGGGTGAATGAAGGAGGGTTGGGGGGAAAAATGTTGGAATGAATGGGGGGTGAATGAAGGAGGGTTATGGGGACAAATGTTGGAATGAATGGTGGGGTGAATGATGGAGGGTTGGGGGGACAAATGTCGGAATGGAGGGATGGGTGAATGAAGGAGGGTTTGGGGGGACAAATGTTGGAGTAAGTGGTGAGGAAAAGGATGGAGGATTTGGGGGGGGACAAATGTCAGAATAAATAAGGGAATGAATGGTGGAGGGAAGGGTGGAATGAGTGGCGAGAGATTAGCTACTAGGGATGAAGATGGTTTGCCGGGTAAGGAAGGAAAAAAGAGAATTGAGACGAGAGCAAGTACAAGTAGGGACATGGAGGATACTGGCCCACCTGCCCCCTCGGCTGCAATAGGCCCCCCATCCTTAGGCACAGGAGGGGGGCGCAGTTACGCAAACGTGGCGGCCGGGGGGGATAGGTCTTCCGGACCACCACCAGTTGCCGGGAGTGAGGAAGATCAGCGCCGCTTCCTGGAGGCCCTCAAGAGAGGCGACCAATCAGTCACCATAAAGGGAGATACCGTTGTCCTTTGGATAGAGAGATATGGGCTCTCTGCCTTCCGAGAGCAAAGGACAGGAGGAGAAAGTGCCAGGCCACCTCCTACAACCGGGCAGGGAGCATCCAGGTGGAATGTTGTCGTTTCAGATGGGTAGGCAAAGACGCGAGCCCCAATAGATCTAAGTTGGTGGAGCGCCTATTTGGGATGGAGTTCAGGGTATTGGACATCTTTGCCCTGATACATCCGACTGGATCTTCTATATATGACGTGAGCTTCATGCGGGCCGAGGGTCTCAAACTTTTCTGGTCCCGCTATGAGCTCAAACAGTCATCGCCCAAGTACGCGGGGTTTCGTTGCCCAAGCGATATCCCGCCAAAACAACGTTAAGAGAGTGACCGTTTTAACACATAACGAATCACTCTCTTATGTAGACATCATGACCTGGCTAAGCAGGTACAGAGAGGTGGTTCAGTTCCCAATCAAGACCAGGGACGAGCACGGTATCTGGTTAGGGGCCTGGACCTTCATGGTCAAGCTGAGATACGCAGGTAACACCGTCACTCACATCCCGTCCTCCACCTTCCTCGGCAGGGACAGAATCCTGGACATTTACCAGGGGCAGCCGAAGCTCTGTCACAGGTGTGGTGACCCCACACACTTTAGTGCCCAGTGCAAGGTGCAGGTGTGTGTACTATGTGGAGAAGATGGCCATCTAGCTGCATCCTGTGACAGGATTCGCTGTCACCTGTGTGGTGACTTAGGTCATCCCTTTAGCCGCTGCCCTCGCTCCTTCACCAACAACCCCGCGTCCTCTCGGCAGAGCAAAGGGCCTGAGGACGTGGGAGAAGATACAGATGAAGTGTACAACAATAGCGAGGGAGCTGAGGGGTCGATGATGTAAAGAAAGAAAACGGCAGCACAAATAATGCGCATGGAGGCGCGTCGGAAGGAGAGGGAGGGTGCTTCCCAGACCCGTGCCCGGGGGTCTCTGACCTTGAACCCGGAACCGGCCTCTAATGTAGTTGAGACTCTGAGGGAAAGTGACATAGAGGAAGAGACCAGGAGGATGGAGGAGGAGGAAACCGCCCTCCCCGCAGCCTCCTATCACTCAGGGAGTTATGGGGGCAGAAAGGGACAGCGGCTCACAAAACGGAGTTCAAGGAAGGGGAGAAGGAGAGAGAGAGTGGGCGACTCTCTCTCGCTAGAGTGAGATCACTCCACTCCCCTAACCCTGAGCCAGATACCGGGCCAAGGAAGGCACTGTAACCCCCCTTTGATTGAGGTCGCCAATAGGTACGGAGTCCTCGGTAGCCCCCCAGCCTCATCGGGTGATGAGGAAGAGGAAGACGAGGTAGAACAAGGTCGGGCGGAGAGATTTTCAGGGAGCCGTGATATTGCCCCTGAGAAACCCCAAAGGGTAGTTAAAGACCCAGAGGGTAAGAAAGTCGGGCAACTGAGTGGTGGGAAGGAAACAGGGACACAGGGGGAGGGGTCGAACAGTGTAAATATGGATATGTCGGTGAGTGTTAAAAGGGGGAATCCCCTGACCTCAGATTGGGAGGGGGAGGGGAGCGGTAGAGGTAAGAAGAAGGCTGTCGAGCCTGATCACAAATGATGTCGGCACCAACCCTGCTGACGTTGGCCAGTATTAACGTTGCCAGCGTAAAATCAGATATGGCTAGATTTACGGCTTTTGATCTTCTCAGCCGCGTTGAAGCTGACATCTTGTTCTTGCATGGAATGGAGGACTGGTCCCTCCTATTGGTCTCTTGTGGCCGAGCCATATGCCAGGGAGGCGGTTCTTTTTACCGCCAAGGTTGAATGCAGACCGGTGATCAAGCTCGAAATGGGGAGGTGTCTGATCTTAGATGTCGTCATGAAGGGACAAGAACTAAGATTAATCAACATCTTTGGGCAACAAACACCAAAGGGATAGGAAAAGTCTCTTTATGAAGGTTAAGCCTTTCCTTTTTGCGAACAAGCAAGTTATCCTCGGAGGGGACTTCAATGCCGTCTCGAGGTCCTCAGATAGGGGAGGTTCCGGAGGTTTGGGCTATGAAGGCGTCGTGTTGAATAGAATAGTTAGTGAGGCTCGCCTGGTGGATGTTCACATCAGGCACACCGCAGGCCACGGGGGTTTCACGTACTCTAGGGGTAGGTATGGTAGGTCTAGAATAGATAGGTTTTATTTAAAGGATGAATCTGTCTCGACGCCCTTGTCGGTGGTTGGGGTAGATTTCTCCGACCACTGTATGATTTTGTTTTCTTTGAATGTTTCAGAGACCTCTCGCATGGGGAGAGGTTATTGGAAGCTGAATTCGTCACTCCTAGAAGAAACGGAAATTAGACAATTCTTCGAGGACTTCCTTCAGAGTCAGATACCATTACTGGGCCTATGTAGAAGCATATCAGAGTGGTGGGAAATATTCAAAAAGAGAGCTGAGGAGTTCTTCTGCCAGACCTCGAGCCTTAGGAGTCTGAACAGGTACCGCCTGTATCAGAGTCTAAGGAGGAAACTCGAGCAGGTGGTCTTGACTGGAGGTAGCCACGAGGAGATCACCAGGGTGAAGTCCTTACTCAAGAGATGTCAGTATGATAGATACACATCCTTGGTTTTTGAGAGGGATTTTGGTAAATACCGCTCGCCGGATCCCTACAAAAACTGCAGGATGTCAGTAGGTTGTAAGATGGTGACGGGCCTAAAAGACAGTACAGGATCTCTGAAACGGTCCAGATCAGAGATCCTGGAGATCGTTAGGTCCTTCTACTCACATCTCTTGGGTAGGAGGGAACTAGATCGGGACAAATGCTCGGCTTTCCTGGCTGAGGCCATTCCTGAACCAGGAATGAGCCTCTCTCCTGATGTTTTGACAGGAGAGATCGGAGAAGAGGAAGTGAAGAGGAAGACTGAAGGCTTAGCCCTCAAGAAGACCCCGGGACCCGATGGCCTAACATCAAAATTTTACAAGACCTTTAAGGACACCTTGGTTCCCCTCTTGACTAAGGTATTAAATGAGTGTCTCTTGCAGGCACTTTGCCAAACTCACTGCGGAGGTCAGCCCTGATCATCCTGTCAAAGGGTAAAGATCCGTCCCACATTGAGAATTGCCGTCAGATAGCGCTGCTCAATGTGTACAGGAAGATTCTGGCAAAAGTGCTTTTAAATAGGCTGATAAAATCTGCCTCACAAATCCTTTCATCAGCTCAGCACTGCTCCGTTCCTGGTTGCAGTGCCGTTAGCGCAGCCATTGGTGTCCAGGAGGCCATGGAGCGGGGTAGGGCAGGTCACTGGAAGGGGTTCATGCTGTCCTTGGATCAGGAAAAAGCTTTTAATCCGGTTGATCATGAGTACCTCTGGTCCACTCTTCTGAACTATTTCCTGCCGAGCAGGTTTGTAAATTGGTTAAAGGTCTTTTATAAAGGGGCTGAGACTTTTCCATTGGTGAACTGTTGGTTCGGGCGACCTTTCAGGGTGGAGTCTGGTGTGCCTCAAGGCTATCCTTTGAGTCCTCTGCTCTACGCGTTCGCAGTCGACCCCTTCTTAAGGACGCTAGATTGTGGACCGTGGTGAGGATGGCCTCGCGGACATTAGCACCTGCCCTGAGGGTAATAGCCTATGCTGATGATGTAGCGTAGGACCACTCGACCTGAGATCACGTTGTAAGTTCGTGGGTGGCTTAAACATTTTTTGATCAAAAACATGTGAACTAAGAATCTCAAAGTTTTTTCATGTATGATAAATAGCATAAATGCTTCTTTAGGGATTTCCATGTATTTTTGCCCTTTTTGCAGTGGTGTTCCACTAGTAATGGTGTGCGTGTGTATATATATATGCCGCAACCCTGCCACTGGCACCCAGGTTCACATTGAGTTTTTTCAGAAATGTTTTTTTGTGCAGAACTATACGTTGGATTTGGCATATTTTGCTTTTAATCTATATAGGGAGGAAGTGATGCCTCCATTTTGGTTTTCTGCACCCCACCCACTTTTCACAGGCTGTTATAAGAGTGCAGCTTGTAAGGTTGGTGTGTTTTTTTATTTCTTTCTCTCTGGATAATGGAGGCCGGTTGACCCAATGAGAGGCCTGAATTTGGCTCTATTGAGAGGTAAAGATAGCGTAGGACCACTCGACCAGAGATCACGTTGTAAGTTCGTGGGTGGCTTAAACATTTTTTGATCAAAAACATTTGAACTAAGAATCTCAAAGTTTTTTAATGTTAGATAGTTTAAGGCTCAAAGGTGAAGGGAGATAATAAAAAAATAAAAAATATAAAAATAAAAAAATTAAAATATATATAGATATATTAGTGCATATGGAAAGTTGTATATATGTATAATTGTAAATATGTAACAACTCACAGAAAAAAGAGATAATAATAGGAATATAGAAAACAGTCTCACATATCAAAAGAAAAATTCCTAAAACAATAATCTTTAATAGATATGCATTAAAATAATTATCCTTTATACATAAAAATGGCCTCACACATATAGCCACTATACAAATATGCAACTGTATATGTATAAAGTACCCGGTGTATATCAGTACCTAGATACAAAAGCAAGTGGACAATGTCTAGCTAATCACAGCAAAAAAGACATTGTACCAAATACCTATTAGCAGGGAGAAGTGCCCCTATAAAGAGGGAGGAAAATATGGTCAAAAATGTGGTCAAAAACTCACGGTTCTGAAGACCTTGTCACAATAGGCTCCGTTGCTCCATTGGATCAGTATATACTATATAACAAAAGAAGCACTATCGCTATCACTATACTAGTCCTATCCAGACAGAGCACTCGCCCCGAAAAGGGCGACCCCACCTCTCGGCGACTCACCCTAACTAACTAAATTATACAGTAACAAACATAAAGAACACAGACATAAGTCCCGACATGTTTCCCCAAGATATGGTTCATCAGGGGATAATAATTATACATCTGTGATGAGAGATGATTTTTGACCATATTTTCCTCCCTCTTATAGGGGCACTTCTCCCTGCTAATAGGTATTTGGTACAATGTCTTTTTTGCTGTGATTAGCTAGACATTGTCCACTTGCTTTTGTATCTAGGTACTGATATACACCGGGTACTTTATACATATACAGTTGCATATTTGTATAGTGGCTATATGTGTGAGGCCATTTTTATGTATAAAGATTAATTATTTTAATGCATATCTATTAAAGATTATTGTTTTAGGAATTTTTCTTTTGATTTGTAAATATGTAAATAATGTGTGTAATGTAACAATAGTTGGTGGGTCAGTAAAGGGGATTTTAGTGGGAATGTGGATGAGTGGAAGGGAACATCTGGACCAGCTAAGGGACTTAAAGTAAGATATATGGCCATGTTTCTTTGTAAAATAGTGTATATAGCTTTTGTATATAATTTTATGTAGTGCCATATTGAATTCGTCCAACATTAAACAACAATAAAAGAGTTCCACCATTCACTATAGACTGACACCTCCTGTTCTGTAGAGATCACTTCCCTGCTGTCTCCTCATCACAGGCAGGATTAAACTGACCGGTAACACCTAAATATAGATAACATAGGATCCACCATTCACTATAAACTGACACCTCCTGTTCTATAGAGCTCACTTCCCCGCAGTCTCCTCATCATCACAGGCAGGATTACACTGACAGGTAACACCTATATATAGATAACACAGGATCCACCATTCACTATAGACTGACACCTCTGGTTTTCCAGTTTGCTATATTAGTTTGACTTCTACCATTTTGTATGTATAATTTTGTAGAAACTGCAGAGCAATAACTCTTCTTTTGCATATAAGTATCTGCATAGATAAACTGGAAAATGCCGAAGTACAGATACAGCATAGGGGGATGTGGATATAAAACAATGCATTAAGCTGCAGCAAGTTCTCTGTAGAAGCAAGCAAGCTAAGTAAGTGTCTTTGTCCTGGTCCTCGTTGGGTTCGGGCTGAGGACTCCCCTGGAAGAACAGACTTGTCCTGAAGCCTTGGCTAAGTATTCTGTTTTTTTTTGCTGATTGAGCGCTGGTGACTTCTTATTTCTTCTATTAAACTTGCATTCGCTGAAGTCGGCCGTGGAAACCTTTATTTGTCTCTCTCAACCTAAAAGTTACTCACAACATCAAAAGATGACAATGGTGGGACTGGTTGGGACAGAGAAACAAAACCACAGGATTAAGACGTATGACCGCTACTTTGGTTTGGAGCCTGAGAACCTGCAAGTTTGGATTAGACTTGTGATTTAGCTTTTGATAAGAACTGCTCTAACTCTGAAATGAAGCAAAATCAGAAGAGCAATGTTTCTGGTCAGAGTCTTTATTTAACTACATGTTTACAGTTCATTAATCTGCCACTTTAACCCCTTAAGCACCCGGTGCCTGAAAAGGCCTTAATGAGCAGCACATTGGTTTCGTTTTTGCCTCCTTGCATTTCAATAGCTGTAACGTTTTTTATTTCTTCAATGATGCAGGGCTATGAGGACGCAGTGCTATGAGGACGCAGGGCTATGAGGACGCAGGGCTATGAGGACGCAGGGCTATGAGGACGCAGGGCTATGAGGACGCAGGGCTATGAGGACGCAGGGCTATGAGGACGCAGGGCTATGAGGACGCAGGGCTATGAGGACGCAGGGCTATGAGGACGCAGGGCTATGAGGACGCAGTGCTATGAGGACGCAGTGCTATGAGGACGCAGGGCTATGAGGACGCAGTGCTATGAGGACGCAGGGCTATGAGGACGCAGGGCTATGAGGACATGTTTTATGCGGGAGAAGTTGTACTTTTTGGTGGAATAGTTTGAGTTCACTTATAAATTATTGCAGATTTTTTTTTCTAATTTTTATTTTTTTATTTTTTACACCATTCAAATTTCATACTTAATAACTTTTGTTAGATTAATTCTACAGGTTATGATGGTCGTGTAGACACCTGATGTGTAGGTTTTCATTGTGTGAGCACAATTATTTTTTATTAAACATTTATATTAATTTTATTTTTTTTCTACACTTTGTTATGTTTTATTCACTCTTCTTTTTAATCCCATGAAGGGATAACTATGTTACACTTTTTTACACTTAGTAATGTATTATCATATTCATCTAGACTAAAATATTACAATCTGTGTCAGCATGACACTGGCCGTAGTAAGGGCAGCACACAGTGTGCCCTGACTGCAGGCTTGTTACACAGCCAGCCCTGGAGATACTTTGGATCCTCAGGGCTGACTGTTTAGATGTTCCCCAGGCTCCACTGGATCACCAGGAGTCCCGGTACCCAAGCAGGGTAAAGCCCTTTGATTATGCTGTGGTCAAGGACCATGGCAATTAAAGGGTTTAAGCGCCTGGGATAGGAGGTTTCCTCCACTTTCCGGCGCTTACAAAGGCTGTTCCAGGAATGCAGCTATTATGTACAGCTCTGTTCCTAACACAGCTGCAGTGCCAGGAGCCGCAAGACCCCTATTCTGCAGTGATGTCAAGAGATGTCACTGCAGAATGTCCATGCGGCCTATAGTATGCAGGCCTTGCTACGCAAAAATTTCAGCAAAGGATGAATATGCATCGCTGTAACATAAAGAAAAAGTATAGATTACATAGTGTATCCAGACACTTTGCAGATTACCACCAAGCAGATTATGAAAAACCAGAGTTACAATTATAGACCAAATACATATCTCAGTCCCAAATAGAATTGAAATGCTAAATAAAGAGATGTATTGGATTTTCATGCTACAAACTCTTAATCCATATGGGCTCAATGAAGACACAGAGGTTATTCAAAATTAATATGAAAAATTAGCGATAAGGAAAAAAGAGATGATAAAGAAACTTTTTTTTTAGTAAAGATAAAAATGAGGTTAAGTTGTGCCACTGAGTGAGAAATCTTGGTATATACAATTGTTTCAAATTCTTTAAATTATATGGATACTTTTTATATGGAGTGTCTATATATGTATATATTTCTTATAGTGTTCTTACATTGTATTAGAAAGCTTATTGCCTTATATTGTTAATATGCATAGTGTATAGTCTTTTTAGTTGTATTTTTATGTAACTTTGTATTTATAAATTTTTGGCTTTCATGTTGTTTCCTTTTAGTATAGAGACAATGAATCTGATTGTTTTTAATTACTCCAAGCGTGCCGCCCATTGGTTTGAGTATTTGGTCTTTTTAAGTAGATGTATGTTTGTATTTCTAAATGGAACCTAAGGAAGTCTTTTAGACGAAACACATTGTTTTATGTATAATAAAATTATTCTATCCTATTTTTTAGCCCTTGTTTATGCTAGTAGAATCTCTCACGCCTGTCTGTTCTTTTGGTCAAAGTGAACGGGGTTTCAGTTTATCTGAATCACCTTTTTTTGTATAACTGAAAACATTGAAATAGTCTCTTCTCCCAGGTATGTCCTAAATGCAAAGTCAGCCCATGCAGGGAAAATGTGGACACATTAACCTCTCAGAACCATAGAGGCCTTCAGATATTCCTCTTGGTGTTGTAACTACCAAGCTTTAGTGCCTCTACAGAGTTAAAAACTGATTGTGTTCATTTACAAAGAATATGTCCACTAGAGTTATTTGCTAAGCCATCTCCTCAATTGGGTGGTTACTATCAGGCTCCTCTTAGTTCCAACTTCATATTGCAATGGTCAACACCATCCAAGTACCCATGACCCCACTTGACACCATTTGTGTCTACTCTAGAATTTTATAAAGTGTGACAATGTATTTGCAACTATCTTTTAGCGTCATTTCGAGATGGACCCCAAAGGGTAACTCCTAGTAATGAATATTACACTTTTTGGACATCTGGTGTCATGGAAAGTTGATATTTTAGAACAGAATTATTGATATTTAGTTAATTTTAGATGTTTGTGTCTTTCCACCACTGTCAAAATTAAAGCAACAAGAACCCGTTCCATCAATAATTCTAACTACAGATTGACCCCCATGAAGAATGAAACATTCTGCAACTTCTAAAAAATAGTTGTCTGTTGTCATAGACATAACTTTGGGCCCCGTAAGGCTGCAGGGCCTGCAAACAACTGCTACCTCTGCACCCTCTATAGCTACGCCCCTGCTTGTTGACAATGAACAGAAAGACTTGATCACACAAAGATTCCTTCTGACCCAGTGCAGTTCTCAAGGTTGAGGGTCTAATACATTGTTTCAGTGAAACAGTCATGTGTGAGTCATACAGAGACCTTTCTCCTGCCCTGATTTTAATTTTTGGTAACCAGGTGAAAATCAAATATGTACAGAACAAAAATTTGTTTATGAAATTGTCTTGATGGGCGGCTTCTGTGCTGACATAGGATATGGCTCCCATTTGCTTATCTGATCCTTCTGCATTGCTATTCACATCAGTTAGAGCTGCAGTCCTGTATCCTGACTCTTCTACTGAGCAGAACATCACAGACAAGACAGAAATGTTACTGGCTATAGATTTCTTTAAGCGTGTGCTCTTTTTCCTTACATTGGCTTCAGGAACAGTTCTGAACTCTATGATCATTGAGGTCTACTGGAGAGACTATAGGAAGGGACAGTGGTTCAGCGCTTGTGATCAGATCTTTTTCTCCATTATTCTCACCAACCTGAGCCAGCAGTGGTGCATCACTCTCGTAGGTCTTCTACATCATTTCTTGGTTGACCTGCCGTACGTTGGATGGTGCCTCCTCTATAGCTACTTCTTCTCCTTGGCTCTGTCTTGTTTCCATTTCTGGAATACTGCTTGGCTTTCCAGCTATTACTGCATGAAGCTGGTTAACTTCTCAGATAGTCGCCTCATCTGGTTGAAGGACACGCTCTCCTCTTCCATGACGCAGATCATCGGGATATCATTACTGGGGATATTCGTCATCAATCTGCCTTTTATTTGGGTAACAGACTTAATAGTGGTTCCCAATATAACCAGCGAGTACATGAGATACAGCTTTCATATGAATTCTCCTTATGTGACTCTTAATCTACTTCTTGGTTGTATCTTTCCTTTTGTTGAGACTCTGATCTGCATCGGACTCAGTGTGACGTCTCTCCTGAGACATGTGAGGAGGATAAAGAAGAACAGATCCGAGTACACCTCCTCTCCTCAGGTCCAGGGTCATATTCGAGCAGTCAGGGTCATGATCCTAAAAACCTTCCTTAATGCAACTCTGAATCTCGCCATGAATGCCTTTGTCGTGACTTCATACAAGCCGATTCCTGCAGTGGATGTAATTTTTGGGACCCTCATCATAATAAATCCCTCAGCCGAGGCTTTAACTTTAATCACAGGAAATCCTAAATTAAAAAGCAGATTACGAAGAAGAGTAAATATCTTCTGACACAATCTAAAATATAATATCTATCTATCTATCTATCTCATATCTATCAATCTCATATCTATCTAACTATCTATCTATCTCCTATCTATCTCATATCTAACTATCTAACCCATATCTATCTAAGTCATATCTATCTATCTATCTATCTATCTATCTATCAATCTATCTCTCATCTATATATATATCTTTAAGTATCTGATCCCTTCACTTCGTTACGTATACTTGGGTAAGTCTTTCTCCAGTCTTAGGACTGTGCGGTTGCTCCGTCCTCTATATGCCCTCTCTGCTCTCATCTGTATGATCAGTAAAGGAGAAAACAGGAAGCTGAACATTTAGGGTTCAGCCACCTGTTACATAAGGTGAAAGCTGGAGTCTGGAGAGATGGTTAATCACTGGACACAGAATAAGAAAGATAAATCCTTCCATTACCCTAGATCACCAAGGATTTGGATGTTAACCTTTTTTTCTCCTATAGACCACTAGACATCAACAAATTCGCTGTCCCAGATCACTGAGGTAGCAAATTTTAACCCTTTTTTTGCCCTAGAACTCAAGGACATTATTAAAATCTAGAAACTACCGTAGCTAATTAGGACCATTGGTTTGGAAACGCAACAAGAAGAGAGTGAAGAGCCCAGGTCTCTAAATGGCCGAGTATCTATGAATGGAGGGAACATTGCAACCAATGCACATAAACTGGATATTCTCA
The DNA here is from genome assembly GCA_025379985.1 of Phyllomedusa bahiana. Taxonomy (NCBI): domain Eukaryota; kingdom Metazoa; phylum Chordata; class Amphibia; order Anura; family Hylidae; genus Phyllomedusa; species Phyllomedusa bahiana. The sequence continues at coordinate 21,097 of JAODAL010041872.1, forward strand.
TTCTTAATGTCAGTAGACTCAGACCGCAGTAATGTTCAGAAACGGCAACATAGAACGCCTCATAGTCTGACATGAATGAGGCACGGCTCACTCAGTGCTGTTGTTTCATTCTGTTTGTGGGCCATGAACACTACAGATTCCTGCACAGCGCCACCATGCTGTTATTGACATTTGTAAGAAAGAGAGGGACATAATCCTTGATCTAAGAGACCTTGGTTTATCACTCCGGAAGGTCACTATGTACATGCAGCTAAATGTCAGCATTGTACAACATTGCGTGTCCTGGTGGTTGGGAAAACTACAGCAAGATGGAATGATAGCAAGAGGTTCATGGACTCGGCATGGACAGTTCTCCGCAATCTCCTCATCATCATAGGCAGGATTACACTGACAAGTAACACCTATATATAGATAACACAGGAACCACCATTCACTATAGACTGATACCTCCTGTTCTGTAGAGATCACTTCCCCGCAGTCTCCTCATCACAGAGAATTTTATAGTAGGGAAAAGCACTCCGTTGGTAAAATATATGTAGGAGGTGCAAGTCAAGGAGAGTAAAAGTCCAAGAAATCCATAGATTGACTGCACACTACAAGTGTATTGTTGCAAACACACAAAGGAGAATTGTATTAAAGAAATTCAATACAGGCTCCAGTGAAAACAATTGTATTTGACTGTGAAAGACGTTTCGGTCATCCGACCTTTCTCAAAAAGTCACTAAAATAAATACACAAAAATAATATTATAATAAACAAGTGTAGGACAAACATCATGGTAACAAATGTTCAACAAAATATGTACAAACACACAATATTTACAAAATATACACAAGACGCAGACAAACAATACAAACACAACAAGGGACGGTCAAGCAAGCCAAGTCGGTACCTATCGGGACCGCGGTACAAAGTCAGAAGGCAGAAGAATACACATGAAACAAGCAGAGTAAGGTAATCAGGGAGGCACAGAATAAAGAGGGCGAGTTATAGGCAGAAACAGACCAGTATAACAGGCAAAGAGAAGAGACAGAAGAACCCTTAAATACCTTCCAGGAGAACTAAGGACAAAGGCAATAGGAGGAAGAAACGGAAGACCAGATAGGAAGGTAGAGCTGTCAATAATCCAGGAGCAAGGAGTGCTGGAAGATTTCTGGCCCAGGCGTCGGCCAGGAATCAATCAAGATGGCAGGGAGAAAACCCAGTTCACACTAGGAAACACAAATGAGACACTATGTCAGAAACCATGTGTCACGTCAAGGGAGGTGCAGTGGGCCCTGACTGCCACCCAGCCCACTGTCCCTGCCTACTTGGCATGCTGCCCTAGGCGGCAGACCCCAACTGGACGACAGCCCCTACGCTGCTAAGTGCAGGGCCGTCAGGGAAAAACACAAGGTCAAACAGTCGGAGTCGGTAAACGTACGGGAACGTATATGCCAAAAACGCAAGCCAAAAGAATAGTCATAAAGAAGCCGGGGTCAAAACACAGTCAGGAGCGCAGTACAAAATCAGAGGCAATAAACGAGGTCAAGAAACAAGCCGGGGTCAGAAATCCAGGAGAACAACAACAAACAGGAATCACAGGAAACAGGAAGGTAACACCTTTGACAGGCAAAGCCTGGAGGAACTGGGGAGGTTTAAAAGGTCTGCCCGGACACCGCCCCCGCAGCTGATTGGTGCGGCATCCGGGCCCTCCGATTGGTCCTGAGAGCTGTCACTCCTGGCTCAGGAGAAAGCACCTCTCCCAGGGAGTGTTTCTGAGGCACACCTATTAACCCTCGCAGGTCGTTGCACTAAACGGGTGGAAGGCTGCTCAGACGAACGTATCCTGACACAATGGCTTACGTCGCATCGGCAGCGGCCGGCGACCAGAACTCAAAGCTGGGGTTCTTTCTGGCATGATCATGACAGTACCCCCCCCCTCCCTTTATGAGGGGCCACCGGACCCTAACAGCCTCTAGGTTTAGCAGAATGGACTTGGTTAATTTCTCTTTTCTTTTCCAGCTTGAAGCTGTTTTGGATGGGATGGGAGACTGACATATTTTGTTCTGGTTCGGGGGTTTTACTAGTTTTTTTTTGATTTTTAGTGGGCGTTTTTTGAGTTTATGACTCCTAGCCCAGCTGTGCCAGTCATTAACAGCGATTTCTATTTTAGTTTATCACCGTGTTGGCGGAATTAGTGAAGTGGGAACCATCGTTCGGCAAAGAGGCGTTGGGAGGGCAGAATTTGTGAACTGGTAGTTGGGGGACTAAATTGAAGGCAAGGTGGTGACAATATCCCGAAGAAAGAATATTTTAGGTTTTCTCAATTGACAGTACTTAGATTTTCGTTCCGGGCAGATGAGTTGACTTTGCCCCGGGTGTGAGGTTTGGAAAACACAGGCTGGTGTGGAACATCCCCATCAAAACCTAGAATTAATTCTGAATATCATGAGCATTATTTTTCAGCACACACCAAGGGATGCACTATCTTCGAATGAGCACACATTTTCACCCCATTTGATCAACTCGGTGGTTCTCCAGTCAACAACGGATTATTGGGGGGCCAGGGCAACCCAAGAATAATATCTGCAGAGAGTTTCTCCATGACAAAAAAATAAAAAAGTTTTTCAGTATGCGAGCTCCCAACATTCAAAGTGACCTCAGCAGTACAAAATTGTATTCTTCCTCCGGTTAGTGAGGTAGAATCTACACCTGAAACCAAGAAGGAGAACACAAAGGAACAAGCTCCCAAAACCCCAAAGGGTTTAGCAACAGCTACTGATGAAATTAGCATCAGCACCCGAATCAATCAGGTGACGACAAGCAAAAGTCTTGGAGCTAGAAACTAAGGTTACGGGCAAAACAAACTTGTTTTTTGAGTTAGGAGGTACTGCCCCTCCGAGTTACCTTCCTGGAAATTGTGCAGACGTTCGGTGTTACCTTGGGGTGAGTTAGCCTAATAGGACAGTTTCTCAGGAAATGGTCAGGCTTCCCGCAATAAAGGCACAAGGCGTTCTCCAACCGGTGTCCCTCCTGGTGGCAGCAGACGAAGACCCAACACCATGGGTTCTTCTCAGAAGACGAGAGGGAGATGGGGAGAAGAACTCTCAAAGAAGGAAGAAGAAGGTTTTACAGGAAAGTCTGACTTGAGCTGAACAGTCAAACCCCTTTGCTTTTCCTGCGTTTTCTCCCTCAGTCTTCTGTCAATAGTCACAGCTAGAGTCATAAAGTCATCAGGGTTTTCAGGGATTGGAGGCTGACCATAGCAATCCTTCACGGAATCAACAGTCCTTGTCTGAAAAGGGGCTTCAGAGGTTTGGGGCGACCACCCAGTTCAACGTTTCACCATTGGCGGACCTCAGAAAAAGTAGTCTTCAGCCCAGCGGCGCCCTGCCTGAATAGATAGCAAATAGGTCCTGCCCATGCAACATGTTGGCGTTATCATAAAACTGTCCTAAAGCCAAAAAAAATCTGTCCACTGATCTCCACTCAGGTTCAGTAGGTATAGCTAATGCCCCAAACCTGAGGTGGGCCTGGAGGAGAGACACAACAACTGCTACTTTCTCACTTCATTTGGGAAAAAAATAGTTAAAGGCGAAAAAATAAATTACAGATTCCCTAAAGGTTGGGAACCGTCGGGGGATTTCCTTTTCAAAGCGTTTCGGGTTTAAGAATTTTCCAAATTAGGACGTGTGCTGGGTTTCCACAAAAAAAAGGGGCGGGTTTGGGACACAGAGGGGGCGGCAAGCCGGGTTCCGGGGTTTATTTATGGAAACCAGATGCTGCCCTTGATTAAAAGCCCCCCCCTCCCCTTGCTGAGTTGCCCAACTCAACCCAAAGCGGTGGGGTGACCGACAAGTCGGTACTCATATTGAACCGCAAGGGGGGGGTCGCTTGGGAAAGGCCCTTTAAAATGTAAGGGATGGGTCGGGGGCACACAAAGGGGGACCCCGACAGCTTTTGGGGGAACCTGCCCAACCTGACCCCCAAATGAAGGAATTAAATAGAGGAAAGTGGCCCAGCTTTTTCCCAGCCGGGGAACGGGAAAAGTCTTTGGGCAGCCGCATTTTTTTTGGCCCGCAAAGGGGGAAAGGGGAAAATGTGGGTGCATGCGCCGAGTACATCTATCTATGGACTTAAACTACATTTCCCATACCCCCCCTAGCCCCCGGAAAAATATGGGGCGCCAAACCGACTTGGGGTTCCCAGGTGGGAAGGCGGGACCGCTGGCTCTATTTAATTCCTTCATTTCTCCCTTTTTCATATACGGCTCCTGCTCTATTGGGGCTAGGGCCCCTTTCTTTTTCTTTTCCGAGCTCTTTCTCCGGGTTTAAAGCCCTACTATTTTGGGGTGAAATGGGGTGTAGTAGCCTATGTTTTTTTGGTAACATCCCAAAAAACCTTTTTATGTATTTTTTTTTTATGTATTATTTTTTTGGTGGGCCCTTTTTAGTTTTTTTCTATACCCTTTAAAGGAAATTTTTTAATTTTTTGTCAGAGAAAAATGCCGGATTGAAATATAAAATCATCAATATTGAAATTTATCATTTTCTATTCCCCTATTTATATCATCAAAACCCCCCGGGTTATGATGCAGATGGGTGTTTTGGAAAAAAAAAAAAATTTTTTGGAAATATTGTTTTTGGGTACTTTTTTTGTTGGAAAAATTTGTTACTATGATGTTCTGTCCTACACTTTTTTATTTTTAATTTTTTTTTTGTGTATTTATTTTAGTGACTTTTGAGAAAGGAGGGGTGACCCAAACGTCTTTCCAATCAAATACAATCGTCTCCCCATCACGGCAGGATTACACTGACAGGTAAAAAACCCCCTTTTAAAATAACACAAGATCCCCCATTACATTTGACTGACACCCCCAGTTCTGTAGAGATAAACCCCCAACCCGAGGGTTTCCCCATCTTTGGCGGATTACACTGACAGGGTTTCACCTATAAATTTGATAAACCAAGATCCACCATTTTCCCATAGACTTTACACCCCCTGGGTTTTTGTTGAGACACCTCCCCGCAGCCTCCTTCCCCAGGAAAGGGTTAACTGACAGATAACACCTAAAATAGTAAACAAAGTCCCCCAATTTTACTTAAAACTGACACCCCCTGTTTTGTAGAGATCAAACCCCCCCCGCCCTCCCATCATCCCCAGGATTACATGAAAAGGTTAACCTTTATTTTAATAACACAGGGTCCACCATTCACTATAGACTGACAAACCCCATGTTCTGTAGAGATTTAAAAAATGAAATGGTGGGACTGGTTGGGGCAGAGAAACAAAAAAAGCCCGGGGTTTAAAACCTTTGACCGCTACTTTGGTTTGGGGCCTTTAGAAAACCCCAAGTTTGGATTAGACTTTTTGATTTAGTTTTGATAAGAAACTCCTTTTTTTAAATCTGAAATGAAGCAAAATCAGAAGGGGCAAAAGTTTTGGGCAAGGGCTTTATTTAATACCTGTTTAAAGTTCATTAATCTGCCGCTTTAAACCCTTTAAACACCCGGGGGCCCGAAAAGGCCTAAAGAGCGCACATTGGTTTTTGTTTTTGCCCTTTCCTTTTCCCTTTCAAAAGCGGGAAGTTTTTAAAATTTTTTCAATGAAGCAGGGCTATGAGGACCGGGGGAAAAAAGGGGTATAGGACCGGCAAAGGGATATTTTGAAGCAGGGCTTGAGGACGCAGGGCTGTGAACCAGGGTATTTAGGGGCGCGGGCCCATGAGGGCGCAGTGCTATGAGGAAAAAAGTGCTATGAGGGCCAAAGGGGAAAGAGGAGCAGGGCTAAGAACACCCGGGCTATGAGGGCGCCCGGGCTATGGGACGCAGTGTATGAGGGGAAGGAAAAGGGGTTGAAAGGGCGCAGGGCCCATGAAAGGAAAGCAGGGTATGAGGGCGCCGGGCTATGAGGAAGGAGTTTAAAGAGGGGGCCCGGGTATGAGGGGGCAGGGGGATAGGAAAGCAGGGGTATGAGGAAAAGCAGGGCAAAGGGGAACCCGGGGTGAGGACCAGGGCTAAAGAGACGCAGGGTATGAGGAAAGCAGGGCTATGAGGAAGCAGTGGTTTTGGGGGCCAGGGCTTTTGGGGCGCAGGGTTGGGGGGCCGGGCTTGAGGACGCAAAGGGGTTTTGAGGAAGCAGGGCTATGAGGAAAAAAGGGCTTAGGACGCCCGGGCCCTTTTAGGATCAGGGCTATTTAGGAAAAAAGTGCTAGAGGACGCAGGGCTGGAGGGGCGCAGGGGGTATGAGGGCGCAAATCTATGAGGAAAGCAGGGCCTTTTGGGAGCAGGGGCTATGAGGGACGCAGGGCTTGAGGGGCATGGGTTGAGGGGGCAGGGCTATGAGGACGCAGGGGTATGAGGGCCCCAGGGCTAGAGGAGCGGGTGTGGGGGGGAACCCAGGGGTGTGAGGACCCCAGGGCTATGAGGACGCCCGTGGGTTGAAAAACCCGGCTATAGGACGCAGGGGTATGAGGACGCAGGGCTATGAAGGGCGCAGGGGTTTTGAGGACGCAGGGCAAAGAGGGGGGCAGGGGATAAAAGGGGGGACGCAGGGCTATGAGGACGCAGGGCATGAAAGGGCGCAAGGGCCAAGAGACGCAGGGAAAGAGGCCAGGGCGGTGGAGGAGCAGGGCTATGAGGACCGGGCTTTGAGGGCCCCAAAGGGGATGAAGGGAAGCATGCTATAAGGGGCAGGCTATGGGGGGAATGCAGTTCTATAGGGGCGCAGGGTATGGGGGAAAAAAGGGGTTGAGGGCGCAGGGGGATGAGGGCGAGGGTATGAGGAAAGCAGGGGTTGAGGAACCCGGTTTTGAGGACGCAGGGCTATGAGGACCCCAGGGTATGAGGGCGCAGGGGGTTGAGGACCAGGGCTTAAAAGGGGCCAGGGCTATGGGACGCCCGGGGAATGAGGACGCCCGGCTATGGGGACAGGGGAGGGCCAGGGGGAGGGAGCAAGAGGACGAGGGCTATGAAGGGAAACGGGGCTTGGGGGACGCGGGTATGGGACGCAGGGCTTGAGGAAACGGGCTATGAGGACGCGGGCTATGAGGCCCCGGGATTGGGGGGACGCAGGGCAAAGAGGCCGGGGGAATGAGGAGCGGGGAAAGAGGAGAAGGGGTATGAGGGCGGGAAGGGGGGAAAGAGTTTTGAGGAAAACAGGGCTATAGAAAGCAGGGCTGTGAGGACCCCCAGGGCTTTGGGGGACGCCCGGGAAATTTTAGGGCGCGGGGCTATGAGGACGCCCGGGGCTTGAGGACGCAGGGCTTATGAGGCGACAGGGGTTTTGAGGGAAGCAGGGCAAAAGAAGAAAACAGGGCTTGAGAAGGGGCCCATGAGGAGCAGGGCTAAGGAAAGCAGGGCTATGAGGGCGCGGGGTATGAGGAAGGGAGGGTATTAGAACGCCGGGGTATTAGACGAAGGGCTTTTGGGGGACGCAGGGATATGAGGACGCAGGGATATGAGGAAAAGGGATATGAGGGGGCAGGGGTATGAGGACCAGGGCCCATGAGGGGCCAGGGTATGAGGACGCCGGAAAATGAGGGAAACAGTGGGTATGAGGGAAACAGGACTTTGAGGATTTCAGGGGTAAAGAGGGAAACAGTGCATGGGGGGGGCGCAGGGGCGTGGGACCCCGGGGTATGAGGACGCAGGGCTATTTAGGAGCGGGCTATGAGGGCGCAGGGTTTTGAGGAGCAGGGGTATTTTTGGGCCAGGGTTTTGAGGCGCAAAGGGAATGAGGACGCCAAAGGGGTTGAGGAAATCAGGGCTAAGGGCCATTTTCTAAGAGGAAGCAGGGGTATGAGGACGCAAAGGGGTTAAAGAGGAACCCGGGCTATTAGGGCGGGAATGAACGCAGGGCTAAAGAAGGGCGCGGGGGGGATGAGGACGAAAGGGGTTTTGAGGACGGGAGGGGTTTTGAAAGGGCGCAGTGCTGGGGAGGAGCAGGGCTATGAGGCGAGGGCTATGAGGACGCAGGGGTTAGGACGGTCAGTTGCGTGAGGACGAGGGGCTAAGGGGATGGGAAAGGGGTAAAGAGGAAAGGGAGGGCTATGAGGACGCAGTGCTAGATGGAAAGCAGGGAATGAGGCGGCCCCGGGGTATGAGGAAACCCGAAATATTTAAGGAGGGATTGGGACGCATGCTATGAGGAAGCCCCCCGGGGGGGGTATGAGGAGCAGGGCTATGAGGCGCAGTACTATTTAAAGGGCCCCAGGGATATGAGGACGCAGGCTATTTAAGGACCAGTGCTTTGAGGGAAACGGGTATGAGGAAGGGGGGTTTTGAGGACGCAGGGATTTTGAGGCCAGGGCTATGAGGAAGGGGTGACACAGGGCTTTTGAGGGGGCGGGGGATATTTAAACGCAGGGGGGTTTTAGGGTTTCAGGGGTATGAGGACGCAGGGGTTTGAGGACGGGGAGGGGGCCTTTTGAGGACGCGGGGGTTTGGGGAGCAGGGCTATGAGGGGCGCAGGCATGAGGACGCAGTGCTATTGGGCGCAGGGCTATGAGGAAAGCAAAGGGCCCATGGGGGCGCAGGGGGTATGAGGACGCATGCTAGGGGTTTCGGGGGGCTATGAGACGTTTTGGGGGAAATGGGGGGACGCAGGGGTATGAGGACCCCAGGGGTGTGGGGGAAGCAGGGCTATGAGGAAAAGCCGGGCTATGGGACGGGGGCTATGGGGGACGCAGGGGTATGGGGGCCAGGGCGTGAGGAGGGAGGGCTTTGAGGACCCCCCGGGGTATGAGGAAAACCCCAGGGATAAAAAGGGGCGCAGGGGGCTATGAGGGGGGGGCCCGTGCTTTTGAGGAAGCAGTGCTAAAGAAAGGGCGCAGGGCAAAGAGGTTTCAGGGCTTTTGAGGAAAGCAGGGCTATGAGGACGCAGTGCTAAAGGGCGGAAGGGGTATGAGGGCGGGAAAGGGGTATGAGGGCGCAGTGCCATGAGGGGGGGCCAGGGCTATGAGGACGCAGGGCTATGAGGGCTCAGGGCTATGAGGACGCAGGGCTATGAGGGACGCAGGGGTTATGAGGGTTTCAGGGGTAAGAGGACGCAGGGCCCCCGAAAGGAGCAGGGTTTTGAGGGGCAGGGGTATGAGGACGCGGGTTTGTGAGGACTCAGGGCTATGAGGACGCAGGGCTATGAGGGTTTCAAGGGGTGTGAGGACCAGGGCTATGGGGGACGCAGGGGGTATGAGGGTGCGGGTAGAGGGGCCCGGTTTTTGAGGACGCAGGGCTATGTGGACGCAAATTTCAATTTAGGCGCGGGTTTTGAGGAGAAGGGGTATGAGGCGCAGGGCTATGGGGGACCAGGGGTTTTGAGGGCGCAGGGCTATGAGGCGCAGGGCTGTGAGGGGCAGTGCTCATGAGGAAGCAGGGGTTTTTGGGAGCAGGGGGGATAGGGCGCAGGGCTAGGAGGACGCAGTGCTATGAGGTTCAGGGCTATGAGGGATGCAGGGGTATAGGGAAACCGGGCTTTTGAGGACGCAGGGATATGAGGAAGCGGCTTTTTGAGGACGCAGGGCAAAGAAGGCGCCCGGGGTATGAGGGCGCAGGAAAGGGCCGCAGGGCCTATGAAGGGGCCGGGCTATGGGAAGCAGGGCTTTAGGGCGCAGGGCTGTGAGGACGCAGGGCTAGAGGAAGGGGGGCTATGAGGACGCAGGGCTATGAGGGGCCCCAGGGTAAAGAGGAAAACAAAGGGTATTAGGAAAAACCGGGTTATAGGAGCAGGGTATTTAGGAAAGCGGGGGTTGAGGACGCAGTGTATGAGGAAAACAAGGGGTATGGAGCGGGCTTTTAGGAAGAGGGTTGAGGACGCAGAGCTATGGGGGACGCAGGGCTATGAAAGGGGCAGGGGTGTGAGGGGTGCAGGGCTATGAGGACGCAGGGCTATGAGGACGCAGTGCTATGAGGAAGCAGGGCTATGAGGACGCAGGGCTATGAGGGGCGCAAGGGGGGTTTTGAGGAGCAGTGTGTTGGGCGCCCGGGGGGTGGGGACCCCAGGGGTATGAGGGGCAGGGGGTTTTTGAGGGACGCAGTGCAATGAGGGCCAGGGGTATGAGGAGCAGGGCAAAGAGGGACCCGGGGGCTGTGAACGCAGGGGTAGGGGGACGCAGGGGTATGAGGACGCGGGGATGAGGACGCAGGGCTTTGGGATGCAGGGCTTTGAGGACGCAGGGCTATGAGGATGCAGGGCTATGAGGACGCAGGGCATAGGGAAGGGAAAAGGGGTTTGAGGACGCAGGGCTTGAGGGCAGTGCTATGAGGAGCATGCTAAAGAGGACGGGAGGGCTATGAGGACGCAGGGCTGTGAGGAACCGGGGAGTGCTATGAGGAAAGAAGGGGTATGAGGACGGGAGGGAAAATGAGGGGCGCGGGCTATTTAGGGCGGGGGCTATGGGGGGAGCAGGGATAGGGGGACGCCCGGGCCCATGAGGGTGCAGGGGGTATGAGGGCGCAGTGCTATGAGGACGAAGGGGTTTTGAGGACGCAGGGTTTTTAGGGGCGCAGGGCTTTGAGGAGCAGGGCTATGAGGGAGCAGGGAAAGAGGCGCGGGTATGAGGGGTGGGGGATATGAGGGGGGCAGGGCTGTGAGGGGGCAGGGGTGGAGGGCGCAGGGCTATGAGGGGCGCAGGGCTAAAGGGGTGCAGGGGTATGAGGGCGCAGGGCTATTAGGGTGCAGGGTATGAGGACGCAGGGCTATTTAGGATAGGGCTATGGGGGACGAAGGGGTATGAGGATTTCGTGCTAAGAGGACAGCAGGGCTAAGAGGACGAAAAGGGGGATGAAAGGGCGCGGGCTATGGGGCGCAGGGCTAAAGGACGCAGGGGGGTATGGGACGCAGGGCTATGGGGGAAAGCCCGGGCCAAGAGGACGCATTTCTAAAAGGACGCAAATGCTAAGAGGGCGCGGGCAAAGAGGACGCAGGGGTGTGAGGCGCAGTGCTAAAGAGGGCAGGGAATTGGGGACTAGGGATATGAGGGGCCAGGGCTATGAGGGGAGGGGTAGAAAGGGCGAGGGCTATGAGGGGCATAGGGGTTTTGAGGACGCCGGGGGGTTTTTTTTGAGGACGCAGGGAATATGAGGGCGCAGGGCCCATGAGGAACAGGGGTTTGAGGACGCAGGCTTTTAAAAAAGCAGTGCTATGAGGAAGCAGTTTTCCATAGGACGCGGGGGTATGAGGGGCAAAGGGGTATAGGGTGCAGGGTATGAGGCCAGGGCTAGGGAAGCAGGGGGTATGAGGAAGCAGGGGGTTTTAGGGCGCCGGGGGTATGAAAAAGCAGTGCAAAGGGGGGGAGCGTCTATGAAAGGGCGCAGGGCTTGAGGGGCAGGGGTAGAGGGATGAAGGGGAAAAGGGGGAGGGGCTATTAGGGGTGCAGGGTTAAAGAGGAAGCAGTGCTATGAGGAGCAGGGCTATGAGGGAAAATAGGGTTTTGAGGCGCAGGGCTTTTTTGGGGTTTCAGGGCTATGGGACGAAGGGGGTATGAGGGGCGCAGTGCTATGAGGCGCAGTTTCTTTTTAAAGGGCGCAGGGCCCTTTTAGGGCATTGGGGTTTTGGGGACGCGGGGTAAATTTGGGGGCAGGGGGTGTGAGGAAGCAGTGCTATGAGGAGCAGGGCTTTTGGGACGCCCGGGTTAAAGAGGGAGGGGGGCTATGAGGACCCAAGGGCTATGAGGATGCAGGGTATGAGGAAGAGGGCTATGAGGGGGACCGGGGGTAATTTAGGGGCGCGGGTATGAGGGCCGGGTATTTAGGGCGCCCGGGGTATGAGGACGCAGGGCTGTGAGGACGCAGGGCTATGAGGTCGCAGGGCTATGAGGAAAGAGGGCTATGAGGGTGCAGGGCTATGAGGGCGCAGGGGGTATGAGGACGCAGGGCTAAAGAGGACGCCGGGCTTGGAGGGGCCAATAAGGGGTATGAGGAAACCGGGGTATGAGGGCGCAGGGCCCTTTAGGACGCAGGGCCCCGTGAGGACGAAGGGGTATGAAAGGGCGCAGGGCCCATGAAAGGGCGCAGGGGTAAAAGAGGGCGCAGGGCTATGAGGACTCAGGGCTATGAAAGGGGACAGTGCTTTGGACGCAGGGGTATGGGAAAGCGGGCCCATGAGGACGCGGGGTATGAGGACGCCAGTGGGTATAAGGGCGGGGCTATGAGGACATAGGGTATGAGGACGCAGGGCTATTTAGGGCGCAGTGGGTTTGAGGAGCAGTGCTATGAGGAACCCGGGCCCAAAGAGGACGAGGGCTTTGGGGGACCCCAGGGGTTTTGAGGACCCCAGTGCTATGAGGAACCCCGGGCCCATGGGGGACGCAGGCTATTAGGTGCAGGCTATGAGGGACGCGTGCTATAAAAGGAAAGCAGGGGGTATGAGGACAAAGGGTATGAGGACGGAGGGCTATGAGGAAAGCCCTTTGGAAAGAGGACGCAGTGCTATGAGGACGCGGGTATGAGGACGTAAAGGGGTATGAGGACGCGGGCATGAGGACGCAGGGGGGGGTTTTGAGGAACGCCCCCGGGCCCATGAGGACCAGGGGATGGGGGACGCAGTGCAAAGAGGGGCATAGGGTATGAGGGCGCAGTGCTATGAGGCCAGGGGGTAAGAGGACGCGGGCTTAAAAAGGGGGCCTGGGATATTTTAGGAAGCAGGGCTTTAGGCGCAGGGTATTTAGGACGCAGGGCTATGAGGACCGGCTATGAGGAAGCAGGGATATGAGGACGCAGGGCTATGAGGACGCAGGGGCCCGGGGAGGCGGGAGGGCTAGGGACGCAGTACTATGGACGCGGGGTATGAGGACGCAGGGCTAAAGAGGGGCGCGGGATATGAGGAACCCCCAGGACTATGGGGGACGCAGGGGTATGAGGACCCCAGGGCTGGGGAGGACCCCAGGGGTATGAGGACGCCCGGGCTTTTTGAGGAACGCCCGGGCTGTGAGGACGCGGGCTATGAGGGGCCCAGGGGTATGAGGGGGCGCAGGGCTGTTTAGGACGAGGGGGTTTGAACGCAGGGTAAAGGGAAAGCAGGGGTTGGAGGACCCAGGGGGTATGAGGATGCAGGGGCTTTGAGGACGCGGGCTTTGAGGGGAAAGGGGTGTGAGGACGCAGGGCTATGAGGGCGCAGGGCTATGAGGGCGCAGGGCTATGAAAGGCCAGGGTTTTATTTAAGGGGAACAGGTATGAGGACGCGGGGCTATGAGGATGCAGGGCTATGAGGACGCAGGGCTATGAGAATACAGAGCTATGAGGACGCAGGGATATGAGGGTGCAGGGCTATGAGGATGCAGGGCTATGAGGACGCAGGGCTATGAGGGCGAAGGAGTGGTTTGAGGATGCAGGCTATGAGGGAAAGCAGGGCTATGAAAGGAAACCCGTGGTATGAGGACGCAGGGGTATGAGGGAAACATGCTATGAGGATGCAGGGCTATGAGGGGGGCGTGCTATGAGGATGCCCGGGCTATGAGGACGCAAAGGGGGCCCATGAGGCCAGTGGTATGAGGAAGCAGGGCTATGAGGAAGCAGTGCTATGAGGAAGCAGGGCTATGAGGAAGCAGTGCTTTTGAGGACGCAGGGGGTAAGACGCAGGGGTATGAGGAAAGCAGGGCTGTGGGGGGACGGGCTATGAGGGGCGCAGTGCTATGGGGGGATGCAGGGCTTTTGAGGCGCAGGGGTATGAGGAAACCCAAGGGGGTTTGAGGAACGTGCTAAGGGCGGGAGTGTATGAGGACGCAGGGTATGAGGGAAACAGTGCTATGAGGGCACAAAGGGGTATGAGGACCAGGGCTAAAGACGCAGGGATATGAGGACGCAGGGCCATGAGGACGCAGGGCCATGACCCTGTGCAGCGCCTATTTTCTGCTTGACCCCCAAAACAACCCCCCCAAATCCCCCCTACAATAAAATTTTAGAGACTTGGTTTTTGGTTTTATTTGGGCCCGCAGCCCTTTTATTAAAAAAAAACAATTTTAAAAAAAAACAAGAAAATAAAAAAAGAATTTAGTTTCGTTCCCCCATAAACCCCTTCGACCTCTCACAACCAACCCTTTAAAAAACCTTTCCGTTTTAAACCCCTCGGGGGGGTGAGGTCCTTGGGGTTACCAACCCCTCACCCCAAACCCCGGCGACCCCTTTTACACTTCTCCAGTTTCCTTTCCCTCAGCCTTCCCCACCAAGCCCAAGGGCACCAAAACCAAAACCCCAGGGTCTCCCCCTTTTTTCCCTGCTCCCCCAAGGGGGCCCCGCCCTGGGGGGAGCCCCAAAACCCTTGCCCGAACCGGGCAAAATTTTCCCAAATTTGGAGGCAAGCCGAAACCTGCCTCCCCCATCAATTTCCCCCTGGGTCCCCCCAAAACCCCCCCCCGCCA
>JAODAL010041873.1:0-35430 GCA_025379985.1 Phyllomedusa bahiana
TAAGATAAGGTAATGACAATTGGCACGACAGAGGGAGAGAGGACCCTACCCGCGAGGGCTATACAATCTACAAGGAGGGGGAAAAGAGACGGGGTGAGGGCAGACATGTTTGGGAGAAAGTAGTGACAAAAAGGGTTAGTGAGGTTTTTGGGCAAGCCTGAAGAAATGGGTTTTCAGGTTGCTTTTGAAGTTGGTGAAAGTGGGGAGAGTCTGATGTTTTTGGGGCAGTGAGTTCCAGATGTGGTGAAGCACGGAGGTCTTAGAGATGGTTGTGTGAGGAGCTGAAAAGGGGGAGAGAGAGAAGAAGGTCCTGAGAGAAGCAGAGATTGCGTAGGGAGATTTTTGGAAATTAGGGCAGAGATGTATGGGGGGGAAAGGGTATGGAGACCCTTGTAGGTCGGGGTTAGTACTTGAAATGAATTCGCTGGGCAATGGAAGCCAGTGAAGGGTTTGGCAGAGGAGAGGCAGGGGAGTAGCAGGAGAGAGGTGGATAAGACGGGCAGCAGAGTTAAGGATGGATTGGAGGGGAGCGAGGGTGCTAGCTGGGAGGCCACAGAGAAGGGTGTTGCAGTAGTCTAGGCGGGAGATGACAAGGGCAAGAACCAGCATTTTGGACGATGCCTGCCCCTCGCCCGTATGATCCATTGATGGAATGATAATAATAATAACAACTTAATTCTATATAAATATGTGGACACCACGGATGCAGAATAAAAGGTAAGAACATCAGCGGGACATTCCCAGTTCATTGCTGGTTTACGGGCCGCTGCCATGGGCCTGGGCGCCGGCGGTGATCTTATCACCTATATGAGCCTCCTCTGGAAGTGCATACAGCTGAAAGCTATTGCACAGCATAGAGTGAATGCTCCCTGCACCGCCTGCAGCCCTCTGGAGAATCCGACACAGGCAGCGCGAGTATCATCACCTGCCCAGCGTGATGACGTCATGCCACCTATGGAGGAAGGAGACAGAGACCAACGAGTTCATCGTCAGAAGTGAGTAAGGTTATTTTTTTTTATTTTTAATGTCGACCTGTACAGGTGCCTACAAACTGTGGGGACCTATACCTGCCTTTACAACCAAATTTTCAAAAAAACTAAAGAGGGACCTATGCCTGCCTACCATACAGACTATGGGGGACCTATACCTGCCTAATATACAGACTAAAGGGGGACTATGCTGCCTACCAAAACAGACTATGGTGGACCTATGCCTCCACATACAGACTATGGGGACCTAAACCTGCCTACCATACAGACTAGGGGGGACCTATGCCTGCCTATATTGACTATGGGGGAACCTATCCGCCTACCCTACAACTATGGGGGACCTATGCCCGCCTACCATACAGACTATGGGTGACCTATGCCTGCCTACCATACAGACTATGGAGGACCTATCCCTGCCTACCATACAGACTATGGGGGACCCATGCCTGCCTACCATACAACTTGGGGGACCTACCCTGCCACTAAACAGACTAGGGGGGACCTAACCTCCACTATACAGACAAGGAGGACCTAACCTGCCCCCATACAACTATGGGGGACCTATCCTGCCACCATACAAAAAGGGAGGACCTATACCCCTCCCAAACAGACTAGGGGCCTATCCTCCACGATCAGACTTGGGACAATACTGCCTACTATACAACTAGGTGGACCTATGCCTCCCGACCATACGACTAGGTGGACCTATACCTCCTCCCAACAGACTATGAGACCTAACCTGCCCTACCATACAGTTTATGGGGACCATGCCTCCTACCAATAGAAAAGGAGGACCTATACCTGCCTACCATACAGACATGGGGCCCATGCCTGCCTACATACGACTTTTTGGGGCCCGATCCCCCACCAACAGACAGGGCCATCTTACAGCACTAGGGGGCCCCGGGGCAGACTTGCACGGGGCCCCCCCCCCCCCCCCCTCAAAAAAACAAAAAAAACAAAACTACTCACGGAAACAAATATATAATTACTGCAACAAATTTTTGACCACACACCGCCATCACCACCAGTCACCTTACAACAGAACTACAGCCGGGCGAATATGAAAAAAATCCCCCCTGACACCAGGACCACAGGAGACGCCATCGATCATCGTTCCTTGAATCTTTCTTTATCCTCTTCTTCTGCCCAGACCACCATGAACCTTCTTCCGGCCGCAACTCGTCCCTGCAGAATGAAACCCCCACAAACTTCTTAAATCCTTTTCCCACTGTTTTATGGAAACCCCCATTAAATAAATGGGTAGTAATGTTACCCCACCATTGAGTGGGTGGTAGAGACTCAGTAGATAGGTAACACCTTTTTGAACATATGCGCTCCTGTGGGTAGGTTTACAGCCCCTGTTAGATTTGGCCTCTTTTATATACCCCCCGATAACTTATGGTCCCAAGGAAAAAGGGCCCCCTGCATATACCCCCATAGTATATCCCCCCTTTACATACCCCTTAAATACTTTCCCCTTTATACAGCCCCTTTTTTGTATGCCCCCTTTATATAGCCCCCTTTTATATACCCCCCTAATAAAAATCCCCCGAAACCAGTCCCCCCGACCAACTGTAGCCAGTGTCCCCTGTAGCCAGATCCCCTGAAGCCATTTGTCCCCGACCCCCCTTAGCCATGGCCCCGTAGCCTGCCCCTGTACCATTCCCCCGTAGCCAGTGCCCCCCCCTGAGCCATGTCCCCCCGTAGCCAGTGCCCCCCCTGTAGCCAGTGGCCCCTACCAGGGGCCCCTTTAGCCATGCCCCTGAGCCAGTTGCTCCTGTAGCCCCCTGAGCCAGTGCCCCCTATAGCCCCCTGAGCCTGTTCCCCCCTGAGCCAGTGCCCCCCTTACCAGTGTCCCCTGAGCCCCCTTACCAGGTCCCCGTAGCCCCCTGTAGCCATTTCCCCTGTAGCCCCCGTACCATGCCCCTGACCATTTGCCCCCTGTACCCCCTTTGTACCAGTCCCCTAAGCCCCCGTACCAGTGCCCCTTACCCCCGTACCATGTCCCCTGTAGCCATTCCCTGTACCCCCTTACCAGTTGTCCCCTTACCCCCTTAGCATGTCCCCTTAGCCCCCCTTACCCAGTCCCTTGACCTTTTTTTCCCCCGTAGCCAGGTCCCCGTACCCCCTGTAGCCATGCCCCCTGAGCCAGTTGCTCCTGTACCCCCTTACCAGTGTCCCCTGAACCCCCCCGTACCAGTGTCCACTGTGCCATTCCCCTGTAGTCCCCTTTTGCCAGTGTCCCCTGTAGCCCCCTATCCCCAGTGTCCCTTTTTGCCAGTTGCTCCTGTGCCCCCGTACCTGCCCCCTATACCCCCCTGTACCATTTCCCCCCTTACCCCCTGAGCCAAGTGCCCCTGTAGCCAGTGCCCCCCTGTACCCCCCTGTAGCCATGTCCCCTTTTACCCCCTGACCATGTCCCCTGTAGCTCCCTGTAGCCAGTGTCCCCTGTAGCCTGTTTCCCCTGTACCAGTGCCCCTGTACCCCCTGTACCAGTGTCCCCCTGTACCTGTTTCCCCTGTAGCCAGTGTTCCCTGTAGCCATGTCCCCTGTAGCCAGTTGCTCCTTACCCCCTGACCAGTGTCCCCTTACCCCCCTGTAGCCATGCCCCCCTGTACCATTTCCCCTGTACCCCCTGTAGCCATGTCCCCTGTAGCCTTTTTGCCCCTGTAGCCCCCTGTCCATTTCCCCCTATAGCCCCCTTAGCCATTCCCCTTAGCCCCCTGTAGCCATGTCCCCTGTAGCCAGTGTCCCCTTACCCCCTGTAGCCATTCCCCCCTGTACCCCCCTTAGCCATGTCCCCTGTAGCCCCCTGTACCCTGTTCCCCTGTAGCCAGTGCCCCCCTGAAGCCCCCTTACCTGTCTCCGTAGCCAGTTCTCCTGTACCCCCTGACCGTGTCCCTGTACCCCCGTACCATGCCCCTGTACCCCCTATACCAGTGTCCCCTGTAGCCCCCTGTAGCCTTTTGTCCCCTATCCCCCCCTGAGCCAGTGTCCCCTGTACCCCCCGTAGCCTGCCCCCTGTAACCCATTTTCCCCTTACCCCCTGTACCCATGCCCCCCGTAGCCCCCTTAGCCATGTCCCCTATAGCTCCCTGTAGCCATGTCCCCTGTGCCTTTTTCCCCTGTAGACAGTGCCCCCCTGTACCCCCCCTTACCTGTCCCCGTAGCCGTTCCCCTGTAGCCAATCCCCTGTAGCCCCCTTAGCCAGGTCCCCTGAGCCATGTCCCCTGACCCCCTTAGCCATGTCCCCTGTACCCCCTGTAGCCGGTCCCCTTTCCATGTCCCCTGTACCCCCTTAGCCAATGTCCCCTGTAGCCCCCTGTACCAGTGTCCCCTTTTCCAGTGCCCCCTGTAGCCCCCTGAAAGGCCAGTGTCCCCTGTAGCCAGTTGCTCCTGTAGCCCCCTGAATGTTTTTCTATCCCCCCGTCCGTGTCCCCTGTAGCCCCCTGTAGCCGTGTTCCCTGTACCAGTTCCCTTTCCCCCCCAGCAGTGCCCCCGTAGCCCCCTGTACCAAATGTCCCCTGTCCATGCCCCCTGTACCCCCTGTAGCCAATGTCCCCTTAGCCCCCTGAGCCATGCCCCGTACCATGTCCCCTGTACCCCCTGTAGCCAGTTCCCCTGTACCTTTTCCCTGTAGCCCCCTGTACCAGTGCCCCTGTAGCCATGCCCCCTGTGCCCGTGCCCCTGTAGATGAAAAAAAAATATTTTAAAAAACTGTTACTTACCACTCCGCCTCCCTGGTGGCCCCCGCCCGGGGCTCTTTTCCGGCATGACGGCGTAAACATCATCACCCCCGCCTACCCCGGGACGTTGCCCCGTATTTCCCGGCCGGAAGCCTGCGGGGCTGCCGCCGGGTATACACGGCGCAGGGGGTATGTCATTTATCTTCCCGCGCTGCTTAAAGACCGGCGGTCCGCGTTTTTGCAAGTGCCCCCTGCCCGGGGCCCCCGCAGGGGGTGCGCTCCCCGGGCAAGGTAGACGGGTGCCCCGGGGTGGGGCCCCCCAAGGGTGGGGTGCCCCCGGGGGAAGGGCCACCGGCCCCAAGGAAAGACGGGGCCCGCATACAGACTAGGGGGACCCATGCCTGCCTACCATACAGATATGGGGATATAACCTGCCACCCAAAAGACTATGGGGACCTATGCCTCCTACCCTACAGACATGGG
The DNA here is from genome assembly GCA_025379985.1 of Phyllomedusa bahiana. Taxonomy (NCBI): domain Eukaryota; kingdom Metazoa; phylum Chordata; class Amphibia; order Anura; family Hylidae; genus Phyllomedusa; species Phyllomedusa bahiana. The sequence continues at coordinate 5,162 of JAODAL010041873.1, forward strand.
GACCTATCCTCCTACCATACAGACAATGGGGGGCCTATGCCTGCCACCATACAGTTTTTAGGGGACCATGCCTGCCCCACCATACAGACATGGAGACCATACCTCCTACCATACAACATGGTGGAAACCCAGCCCGCCTTTATAAGACTTTTGGAGGACCTATACCTCCTACCATACAGACTATGGGGGACCCATGCCGCCACCACAACGTGGGGGACCTATGCCGCCTCCCAAAAAGACTATGGAACCTATGCCTGCCTACCAACAGATTATGAAAGAATCAGCCTGCCTACCAACAGACTAGGGGGACCCAGCCCCCTACCTACAACTGTGGGACCTAGCCGCCCAATTGACAGGGGACCCAGCCTGCCATCTACAGCATGGAGGGGCCTTGCCTGCCTTCCATCAGATGGGGGACCATGCCCCCTATATTGCATGGGGGGCCTATCCGCCTACCATACAACAGGAGGACACATGCCTCCTACCATGCAGACTAGGGGACCTATCCGCCTACCAACAGACTTGGGGACCTATGCCGCCACCCCACAGACTAGGGGGACCTAAGCCTGCCTACCAAAGACTAGGTGGGACCGGCCGCCTACCATACAACTATGGGGGACCATACCTCCTCCATACAACTAGGGGGACCCATGCCTGCCACCCAAAAAAAACTTGGAGGATCTATGCCTGCCTACCAAACAGACAATGGGGACCTATGCCACCAAATACAACTAGGTGGAACATACCGCCACCATACAGACTATGGAGCCTAGCCTGCCCACTATACAGACAAGGAGGACATATCCTGCCTACCAACAGACTATATGGACCATGCCTGCCTACTATAAAAGACTATGGGGACCTATCCCGCCCCACCAACAGACGTGGGGACCTATGCCGCCTATATTACTAGGGACCTATGCCGCCTACATACAGACTATGGTGCCTAGCCCGCCTACCAAACAGACATGTGGGCCATGCCTGCCTACCAACAGACTATGGGGGGACCAGCCCGCCACCATACAAGCATGGAGGACACATCCTGCCTACCATACAGACTATGGGGGACTATGCCTCCTACCATACAACATGGGGGGCCTATACCTGCCTACCATACAGACATGGGGGGCCTAGCCCGCCTACCATACAGACTAAGGGGGGGCCTATAAAATGCCTATAAATACAACTATGGTGGGGCCTATTCCGCCTACATACAGACAAGGGGGACTTATGCCTGCCTACCAACAGACTAAGGGGACCTATGCCTGCCTACCTACAGACAATGGGGGACCTATCCTGCCACTATCAACAGTGGGGACTAAAGCCCCTACCAACAGACATGGGACCTTTCCTGCCTACCCTAAAAGACTATTTAGACCATGCCCGCCACCATACAACTATTTGGGGACCTATGCCTGCCTACCATACAGCTAGGTGGACCTATGCCTGCCTATTTTTTAGACTATGAGGCCATCCTGTTAAACCCAAAAAGACAAATTGGGGGGCCCATGCCGCCTATTTTCCCGACTATGGGGACCAAACCCGCCTACCATACAGACTATGGAGGACCTGCCTCCTATTAAACAACTATGGGGGACCTATACCTGCCACCATACAGACATGGGGGGACCAGCCGCCACCAACAACTAGGGGGACCCATGCCGCCATCATACAACATGGAGGGCCTAAGCCTGCCTACCATGAACTGTGGAGGACCAGCCGCCCACCATACAGAAATGGGGGACCTATGCCTCCGACCATACAGACTTTGGGTTACCTATGCCGCCCCCACCATAAAGACTAGGGGGACCCATGCCTTCCACCATACAGACTGGGAGGACCTAGCCTCCTATAATGAAAAATGGGGGGACCTATGCCCTCCTAACCTTTCAGGCTATGGAGGGCCCGCCTGCCAGCAACAGACTATGGAGGACCCATGCCTGCCTACCATGGGGGACTGTGGAGGACCTATGCTGCCCATATTTGACTACGGGGGACCCTGCCCCCCTACCATCAGACGTGGAGGACCAATGCCCGCCCATATAAGGGTTTTTCATACATTACATAAATAAAACGAGTACAGGAAAAGGGGAAAGACTTTTGGGACACAAGGGAGAGGAAACCCAAACCCCAGGGCTTACAACCCACAAGGGGGGGGAAAAAGGGCAGGTGTAGGGGGGACATTTTTTGGGGAAAAAAAGCAACAAGGTTGTGTAGGGTTTTAGGCAACCTGAAGAAAAGGGGTTTTTAGGTTGCTTTTTGAAGGTTGTGAAAGTGGAGGAGATCGATGTGTTTTGGGGGAGTGAATCCAGGTGTGGGGGAAGCACGGGAGAATTTAAAAAATGGTTTTTGGGGAGCAAGGGGGGGCGAGAAAAGGTCCTGGGGCCCAAAAGCGTGGGGGAGATATTTGGGGAATAGGGCAGAGATTGAAGGAGGGGAAGGAATGGAAGCCTTTGTAGGTCAGGGTTTTTGCTTGAAAAATCGCTGGGCAATTAAAACCCGTAAAGGGGGGCAAGGGGGGAGCAAGGGGTACGAGGAGAGGGGTGGTAAGCGGCAGCAGAGTTAAGGAGGATTGGAGGGGGGCGAGGGTGCTAGCGGAAAGGGCCCCGAGAAGGGTGTTGCAGTAGTCTGGCGGGAATTTACAAGGGGGGAAAAAACCACTTTTTGGCGATGCCTGCCCCTCGCCCTAGATCCATTTATGGGAAAGATAATAATAATAACAACTTAATTCTAATAAAATGTGACACCACGATGCAGAAAAAAGGTAAGAACATCCGGACATTCCCATTTTATTGCTGGTTTACGGGGGCCCCTGCCAGGGGCCCCGGGGGCCCGGGGGCCGAACTTTTCAGCTATAAGAACCTCCTCCTTTGGAAAAATTCAAAACAGCGGGAAAACTATTGCCCCATAGAGTGAAAGCTCCCTGCCTGCTTGCAGCCCTTTTGGAGAATCTGACACAGGCAGCACGAGTATCATCACCTGCGCAGCAGGGGGAAAGTTTATGCCACCCATGGGGAAGGAGACGGAGCCCCCAAAAGTTTTTATAGACAGAAGTGGAAAAGTTTTTTTTTTTATTTTTAATTCGACCTTAAGGTTTCCTAAAAACTTGGAAGGACCTAAACCCCGCCTTATTTGACATGGGGGCCTAAACCGCCAAACCCAAAAGACCCCAAGGGGGGCCCCCTACCGCCTACCCCTACCGACCAAAGAAAAGGGCCTAAGCCCCCCCAAACAACTAAAGGGGGGCCTATGGGCCGACTTCCCAAAAAGAAAATGGGGGCCTATGCCTGCCTTTCCATACAGACGTTTGGGGGACCTAATTTTGCCTATAATTCAGGCAAAAGGGACCTAAAACCCGCCTACCAATTTCAGACTAGGGGGGGGCCCAAAGCCGCCTTTCCCCTACAGACTATTGGGGGAAACCCAAAGCCTGCCTACTAAACCAAATATGGGGGACCTATGCCTGCCCCACCATACAGACAAGGGGGGCCTAAAGCTGCCTATAACACAGACTAAGAGGACCTATAGCCTGCCTACCATACAACCAGTGGATGACCTGATGCCTGCCTACTATACAGACTGTGGTGGACCTATGCCTGCCTACTATACAGACTGTGGTGGACCTATGCCTGCCTTCACCCTCAAACAGCCTGTGGAGGCTCTAAACCTGCCAACCATATCAGACAGGGGGGACCTATGCCTGCCTAAAATACAGACTATGAGGCGACCTATGCCTGCCTACCATACAGACTATGGTGGACCTATGCCTGCCTACCATACAGACTATGGAGGACCTATGCCTGCCTACCATACAGACAATGGAGGACCTATCCTGCCTACCATCCAGCCTATGTGGGTCCTATGCCTGCTACCATACAGCAGTGGAGGACCTATGCCTGCCCCTATCCATACCAGACTATGGTGGAGCCTAAGCGCTGCCTACTATACAGACCTATGGGGGACCTAATGCCTGCCTTAACCTATACAACTATGGTGGACATAGCCAGCCTACTATACAGACATGGATGACCCTATGCCTGCCTACTATACAGACTATGGAGGACATATGCCTGCCTACCATAACCTACATATGGGGGACCTATTCCGTGCCTACCGATACAGAAACCTATGGGGGACCTATTTGCCTGCCTACCATAACAGTTTATGGGGGACCTATGCCTGCCCTACCATACAGACTATGGGACCTTACCTCCTACCATACAGACTAATGGAGGGACCTATGCCTGCCTACCCTATAGACTATGTGGGACCTATACCTCCCTACCATACAGACTATGGGGGACCTATGCCTGCTTACCATACAGACAATGGAGGACCTATACCTGCCTACCATACAGACTATGGTGGACCTATGCCTGCCTACTATACAGACTATGGAGGACCTATGCCTGCCTACCATACAGACTATGGAGGACATATGCCTGCCTACCCTACAGACTATGGGTTACCTATGCCAGCCTACCCATACAGACCAATGGGTAGACTCTTATACCTGCCTGACCATACAACTATAGGGGCACCTAAGCCTTCCAACCATACAGTATTTTATTATGGGGACCTATGCCTGCCTACTATACAACTTTGGCGGACCTAATGCCTGCCTAACCATACAGACGGGAGGACCTATGCCTGCCACCATACAGTATCTATGGGGGACCTCTGCCTGCCTACCATACAGACTCATGGGGGACCGACCGCCCTGCCTATAACACATCCTATTGGGGACCTATGCCTGCCAACCTATACCAGACTGTGTATGACCTATGCCTGCCAATCCTACAACATGGAGGACCTATGCCAGCCTACCATGACAGACTATTGGGGACCTATGCCTAGCCTACCATACACTATGGGGGGACCTAGCCTGCCTAAACTACAGACTATGGTGGACCTATGCCTGGCATCCACCATACAAACGTGGAGGACCTATACCTGCCTATCATACAGACCTATGGAGGACCTATGCCTGCCCTACCATACAGACTAATGGGTATTGACCTATGGCCAGATCTACCATACAGACATGGGGGACCTATGGCCTGCCTATATGGACTATGGGAGGGACCTATACCTAGCCTACCATACATGACAATGGAGGACTTATGACTGCCTACCAGTACAGACTATGGGGACCTATGCCTGCCTACCATACAGACTATGGTGGACCTATGCCTGCCTACCATACAGACTATGGAGGACCTATGCCTGCCTACCATACAGACTATGGTGGACCTATGCCTGCCTACCATACAGACTATGGTGGACCTATGCCTGCCTACCATACAGACTATGGAGGACCTAAAACTGCCTACCATACATACTATGGGGGACCTATGCCCTGCCATATAACACAGACTATGGAGGACCTATTCGTGCCTACCATACAGACTATGGGGGACCTATGCCTCCTATAACACCGACTATGGTAGGAACCCTAATCCTCCAACCATAACAGACTATGGGGACCTATGCTGCCTATAAACCCCAAAAAAACAAGACTCGGGGAGTGTAGTGAGGCGTGGGGGGGGGTGGAGTTTCTGCCTTCCATAAGACGATGGGCCTATGCTGCCTACCATACAGACTATGGGGACCTATACCTCCTACCATACAGACTATGGGACCTATGCCTGCCTACCATAACAGACAATGGGGTGATCTATGACTGCCTACCATACAACCATAGGACCTATGCCTGCCTATCATATAGACTATGGAGGACCTATACCTGTCTACCATACAGACCTATGGAGGACCTATGCCAGCGCTACCAAACAGACTATGGGTAGACCAATACCTGCCTACCTATACAGACTATGGGGGATATATGCCTGCCTACCATACAGACTATGGGGAACCTGTTCCTGCCTACCATACAGTTTATGGGGGACCTATGCCTGCCTACCATACAGACAAGAGAGGACCTATGGCCAGCCGAACCATACAGACTAGGGGAACCTATCTTAGAGCCCTCATACCATACAGATATGGGGGACCTCTGCCTGCCTACCCATAACAGGTTTATGGGTACCTTATACCTGCCTACCATACAGACAATGGGGGACCTATGCCTGCCTACCATACAGACTATGGTGGACCTATGCCTGCCTACCATACAGACAGTGGGGGACCTATACCTGCCTACAATACAGACTGTGGAGGACCTATGCCTGCCTACCACACAGACTATGGGGGATCTACCATACAGAATAATATAGGGGGGCATATACTTGCCTACAGCCTGGGGGCCCTATGTACCTATAACCTACTGAGGAGACATATATACATGCCTACTTTATTGGGGCCTATGTAGGAACGATGGATGACTGCCCATCCCCAACAGTAGACATCTGACTTTCCTTCCATGGGAAAGCGGGTCACCAAGCTTTTCTACAGTAGATCCCCATTGCAGGTATATAACCCCCAGTGGGTAGGGTTTTGAACAACTCGTTTCGTCACAGACTTCTTCACGGAAGACGAATCGCGTTGTTCAAAATAAATGTTCTTTTATTAACTTAAGGTTTGTGCCACATACTGTAAGGCCTCGTTCACACGGCTTATTCTGGGACTGATTGGAGCCGTACTTGTTTCGCCGTCAGAGTTTTGCAACTGCAGTGGCGGCTCCAATCCGACCCAAAACTACGGTGAATCCACAGCTCTCAATAGAGAACTATGGATTCTGTCTCCTCTCTCCCGCTCGGGCGAATCCCCCGCGGGGGAGAAATGATATGTGAATTATTTACGGCCCGTACGCGCCGTAATAATGACAGTCAAAAGTGTCCGGCGACAGCCGGCCCCCCACCCCACCCCGCTGCACGGCTGCCGGCGTAATTGCGGGCGAAATCCGTCCCCGCAATTACGCCGGCAATAAGCCGTGTGAACCAGGCCTTAGCGCGCCTGTCTATCTGATTGGCCTCAGAAGACACGAGTTCTGATTTTAGTCCAGAACACGGCACAATTTGGCACAATTTTTACACTGACTACTTCACTTTGTATTAAAGTGTCAGATCTTTAGTGATGTCCCATGAAAAAATATGACAAAATTTACAAAAAATATGAGGGGTGTACTTACTTTTGTGAGATAAACTGTATATATATATATATATAAATATATATCTTAATATATGATATTATATATAACATATATATCAATCACCAACACACTCACATCACGACCACCGACCCACAGTAATCGACCCAGGCAGCGCCACTGTTCTTTTGACCCTGGTGTGTCGGAGGAGCTGGGTGGTCGGGTGCTTAGAGTTGCGGTGTCCAAATCTATGGTGCCGAATAGTGGCGCTACCTGGTTGATGTGGGGTCAGGACTCGTGTGTCTGCCCCAGGGCTCCTAATGCTTTCAGGTGGGGTATAAATGGGTCGCTCTGCCCTGGCCATGGAGTTTAGATAGAAATATAGGGCAACAAAGTCAGTCTTTGAAGGAAATCCCAGCCCTGGATCTGGAGACAGTGCACATTACAGACTGCGGTCTGCTTTTGTGAATACCGGCAGAATGGTGAATGCAGCTCTGGATGTGACTGGAGGAGAACTCTGACTGTGTTAATTATCTGGAAAAGCTGCAGAGTTACAAAGTATTTTATAAAGTTTCCAGCCCTTGTTGTGGATTTACAGCGTGATGCATTATCGCCGCTCTGTCACGTGTCGCACTTTGCGCCCTGACGGCGCCTTGATTAGCCGTTAATTAGTAATATTTCAGCGGTGACGCTCGGTGGCGAGAGTTTCGTCTAGAACTTTGTGTTCTGTCATCTGGATGTGATTGTGTTTGTAACTCATTAATTGTAATATACGGCCCTCTCCATCTTCATTATAGGAAAGCAGCCGCAGCCATAAAGCATCGCAGTAAAATCCGCACACAACACCCGGAATAAGGAGGAGATTTATGAAAATGACTTGTTTTGTGCTTTTAATGATATTTAATTTTTTTTCTCTATTTTGCAACTTTCAAAAGGAACAAAGTGATGATTGTAAGAACGAGTGAAGCAGCTACGAGGTCATTGGTCCGGAGTTGTGCTTTATAATCAGAGTCAAAAACATCCCAAGTCTAAGAGATTCAGATCTGATCAGCACAAAAAAAATTGGGTGAAAAGCACCAAGAAATTGACTCTAACCCTAAGTTAGGGTTAAGGTTTTTGTATAGCACAGGCAGCTTCAGACTAATACTTCCTGTTCAAGCTGTGGATAGTTCTACAGCTTCAGGCTCTCACTTCCTGGTCAAGCTGTGGGTGTTTTTACAGCTTCAGGCTCCCACTTCCTGGTCAATCTGTGGGAAGTTCTACAACTTCAGTCTCCCACTTCCTGGTCACGCTGTGGGTGGTTCTACAGCTTCAGGCTCCAATTTCATGTTCAGGCTGTGGGTGGTTCTACAGCATCAGCTCCCACTTCCATTTCAGGCTGTGGGCGGTTCTACAGCTTCAGGCTCCAATTTCATGTTCAAGCTGTTGGAGGTTCTATAGCATAAGCTACCAATTCCAGTTCAGGCTTTGAGTGGTTCTATAGATTCAGGCTCCCACTTCCTGTTCATTCTGTGGGGGGGTTCTAAAGCTTCAGGTTCCTAATTCCTGTTCAAGCTTTTGGAAGTTCTACAGCTTCAGGCTCCCACTTCGTGATCAGGCTGTGGGTGGTTCTACAGCTTCAGACTCAAATTTCATGTTCAGGCTGTGGGTGATTCTACAGCATCAGCTCCCACTTCCATTTCAGGCTGTGGGCAGTTCTACAGCTTCAGGCTCCAATTTCATGTTCAAGCTGTGGGTGGTTCTACAGCATCAGTTCCCACTTCCAGTTTAGGCTGTGGGTGGTTCTATAGCTTCAGGCTCCCACTTCCTGTTCATTCTGTGGGTGGTTCTACAGCTTCAGGTTCCCACTTCCTGTTCAGGCTGTGCGTGGTTCTACAGCAGTGACTGAATTTCAGCTTTCTAGCATGTTTAAGGCTAATCAATTTGTTGAGAGTACCCCTTTAACTTTTAATCACACATTGCTTCCAGTACGGAGTCACTTCTGATTACTATAAGGTACTCCAATTTTATGCTGTCCGGAAAAGACATTGGACTGAAAGTGATGCTGCACTGGGAAGACCATGGAAGTTAAGTTAACCCCTAAAAACCTGTAGAAAACTCTTACCCCATTTTAAAGAATTAGGGTGAGTTTAAAGAGATTCTACCACAAAGGCATTTCATGCTTAGTTTGTCCTGCTTCTGATTTCAGTGTCTTCAAAAGAGGCCGTGTATGATTTGTTTGATCTGCATATCAGCTGACTCAGCAGGCTTGACATCACCATGCCTTTCCCCACAGTGTGCTTACTCTAGTCACACAAAGGTCTGTGTATGTAAAGAGCTCTGAGTAGCTACAATGTAGCTGAGTGGTTAGCAGAAGTGTTTTTTAACAGGCTTTTAACACTCTTAATGAACCAAACCCAGTACTGAATATGAACGCCGATACTAGCAATAATAATACCATATAAAGACTAAATAATACCGCCACACCATGACCTTATATTACCAGCTCATAGTGTCTGGATAACACTACTATGATTTAAACAAACATACAGTAACTGAATAATACCTACAATGCTGAGCACAATATAACCACCATACAAAGACCGCGCTGTGTGATGACCAGACCGCCATATCGACCTCTTCCAGCCATGACTCTTCCTTACAGATTTTGCTCACTTTTCTGACCTCTTCCCCATCTTTTCCCCATGTCTATAGAAACACCCCATCCCCAGGGGCTTATAATATCCTACAGCGCCCCACAAAATAAAAGTACTCACCGTTTGGGTAGGGGAGCATTCACTTTCTTATATTTGATCAACTGTTTGATCCACGGAAGGAATCTGCACTGAAATCTTTCCCAATAGTCACACAATTTGAGGTGGATTTGTCTTGTGGTTTAATCTGTGCCTTCCAGATTGTGCGTCTACATGAAAGCATGCACCATGATAGTATATCTGTACAACGCCATGGAATATGTTGGCACTATATGAGCAATGGAAATACATGTTTCAGTGAGATTTGTTGTAGTTCAGGTTTAGCTACATTACTGCAGGAGGACTCCAAGGAAGCCTCACCTGGTGCCTGCTACATCTATACTCCCTGGTAGCCTAGAAGCAGTGAGGAGCTCTTCCACCATATTGAACGATCCAGACCATTTTCCTTCCCGTGATTATTTGAGCTGAACAGATGGAGCGAACCTCTAATGAGACAATTAGAATAGAGTCAGAACTTGCATCAGTCTCTTGTGACTCCTTAATGTATCTGTAGCACTGACCATGAGGCGCCGTCTTCACCTCGCACCTGGCCGACCACGCGCCCCTCCCTGGTGGCTGCGGTGGGGGTGGGGTGGGGGGTGATTGTGTAGACGACCCCCGGACGTTTCTTATCTGCTGATGATGAATAAAAATCGATTAGTCGCCATATTTGCGGTTAATAACTTACCCTTAACATTTCGCTTGCAGAGGATGAGAGACTCTCCCCGCCCCGGCGCGGAAATGTTTTCATTTGCATTTGAAAGCCTTTTCTTGTTTCTCCGGATGATTAGATCATTTATTTTAATGAAACAATTTGAAGGACAATTAAAAAAATAGTTCCAGCTAAAAAGATTTGGAAATTATGAATTCATTAAATTATCTGTGGAGTGGCGCTTTGTCTGGTGACTGGAGGAGGGGGAGGTTTACAATGAGGGATGCAAATGTTAAAGTGCTTATTCCGTGCAATGATACATGGAGGAGGGGAGCCCGGACCCCTGTATACTAGAGCAAAGACAGTCAGGAGCGACTCTGGTCCTGGGGGACAGAGGGATCAAATGGATGTTGGGGGTCGGAGTAGCTTGTTTTGCAATATAGACTGTTTTCTCCATTAAAATGAATGGAAACTCTAAGAGAAGGGATTCATAGTGGTAACTGTTACAGGGTACGTACGATCAACACACAATCAATAGAGAGAACGTAGATATGGGGGAACAGCACCAACCAAATTTATTGTTATAGAGAAAGCATCTTGCTATACATCCATAGGATAGTTTCAGCATCAATATTCTATTAACAGTCCTCACAGGTGTTGGCTGCAAAGTCCACACATCAGAGGTTCTGGTCTCCAACTCAGCTTCTTGTAAAATAAGGTCCACACATTGGTCTCCAGTCCAAATCTCCAAGTATCGCTCAGAGGTTCTGGCCTCCAAACCCAGCTCCTCGATCCAATAAAGTCCACACATCAGTCTCAAGTTAAAATTTTCTTATTGTATTTCTCAGAGGTTCTGGCCTCCAACTCAGCTCCTTGTCCAATAAACTACACACATCAGTCTCTAGTCTAAATCTCCTCATCGTATCCCTCAGAGGTTACATAGTTACATAGTTTGTAAGGCCGAAAAAAGACAAGGGGCGACATGTATGATCGGGCTTTTCGCCCGTTTTTTGGCGTATACTGCGCCTGTCGGACGCGGGGATTCAGTGTTAGGCGCAGGGTTCGCCACTTTCAGCTGCGCCCCGCATGAAGGGACGGGCAATGGGCGCGGTGTGGGCGCGGGGTAGGCGTTCCGGGGCGGGACACGCCGCGCTCAAAAACTCTGAGGCATGTACGATGGCGAGTCGGCAAAGCGAGGCGCAGTGCAGCGCTCGGCAGCTCTGACAAGCAGAACCAGGTTTTTTTTGGTCTAAATGCTCCGGCAGAGGCAAAGGAAGCAGGATGGGAAAACATGTGAGGAAGCAGATAGAAGATCGCGACAGAAATCTCGGTGCTCCACTCAGTGCAGCAGGAGTATGATTCCGAAAAAATCGCCTTTATAAGGGCGGAAAACAATGTCAGAAAAGAGCTGAACGTAAAAAATAAACATAATTAAAAAAAAAACCCACTTTCCTAAACTCTAGAACGGCGCAATCAAGAATTATCAAGAATTATGATATTGGAAATTGCCGGGAAATACAGTAATTCAAAAATGTTTTCGTTACCCCCATATTATTATTCGTTTTATATACACATCGGGACAACTTCTGTAGTGTTATAATTTGATTTCGGCCGTGTACATTTTGATTTCAGATTTCATTAGAAAACCCATGGAGCGCCCGCTCGCTCTCCCATTGGTCCAAATAACGGCGCCTCTTTCAACTAGCCAATCACAGAGCGCGCTCAGAAATTTCTTTTCCCCATAGAACTCTATGAGAAAGTAGCTCGCGCTCTGATTGGCAAAGCTGGACGAGCCCCCGCGCTTAACCAATCAGCTCGTTTCTGCATTTTTTTACTGTATTTTGAACTGTCCGCCTTGGAATATGATTGGTCAATTTTTCTCCATAGGATATAATGGGACATTGTGCTCCTATTCTGATTGGCAATTCTTCTCATAGGTTATAATGGGACATTGTCGCTCCTATTCTGTTTGGGTTTCAATTCTTCTCCATAGGTTATAATGGGACATTGTCGCTCCTATTCTGATTGGACTGGTTTATGCCGCCCAATGAGAAGAGCTTAAAAAATTTTGAATTACTGTATTTCCCGGCGATTCTCTCTATTGCAATTCCCCTATGTAGAGCCGGTCTCGGCGACAAACACGTTGTTTGGGTTTTTAATGCTTTATTTTTAAAGAAGGTTCGGCTCTTTATCTGATAATGTTTTTACACTTATAAAATTTATTTTTTTTATTAATCCTTATGCCGCACGGCGCTGGGGGAGCCGAGATTGCATTGGGGCCCCTCTCTCCATTTGACTATAATGGGAGAAGTAGCTCGCACTTATGATTGGCTGAGCTAGCCCAGCCCCCGCTAGCTCAACCAATCACCTCTTTTCAGCATTTTTACAGTATTTTGAACTGTCTTGGGCCCTGGATTCTGATTGGTCTAAACTTCTCCATAGGCTAGAATGGGTCTCTGTCGCTCCTATTCTGATTGGCTGAGCTAGCCAAGTCCCCGGGTAGCTTAACCCAAACAGCTCTTTTCAGCATTTTTACTGTATTTTGAACTATCCCGCCGTGGATTCTGATTGGTCTAAACTTCCCCATAGGTTTTAATGGTTCACTGTCGCTCCTATTTTGATTGGCCGGTTTGGGCCCACCAATCAGAATAGCTTTCTGATTTTGGAAATTTCTGTATTTCCCGGCAATTTTTCCCATATCCTAATTCTTGAATTAGGATTTGGAAAGTGATTTTGTTTTATGTATTTTTTTTTTTTTAGGTTTCAGCTCTTTTCCTGAAAAATGTTGAAAAGCCCTTTTTAAAGGCGATTTTTGATTATACTCCGCACCGACATCTGGAATGATTTTCACTGTTCCAGACTGTCTCGCTTCGGAACTGTTTTTGGCGCAGTCCCCCACGGCGCCTAGTCCCGCACTGCGCCCATGTCCCCGCACTGCGCCCCCACACACATGGCGAGGCGCAGGGAACTTTTCTCCGCATGATGAGTGCGCTACCTCCGCCGGCGAATCATAGGCGCAGCCCCCCACTGCGCCTCGGACCCGCACTGCGCCTAAAACACAGGCGAGGCGCGGCGGACTTTACATGCTATGTATGAGCACGCCCCGGCCCCGACATAAATCAGGCGCAGATTCCGCCGGAAAACTGGCGGAAAGGTGCGCCCCGACCCGGCGGGATTCATACATGTGGCCCTAGATGTCCATCCAGTTCAGCCTGTTGTGATCCAGAGGAAGGCAAAAAACCCCAATGAGGTAAAAAGCCAAAATTTTCCTCATTTTAGGGAAAAAATTTTCCCTTTCCCCACTCCAAAACGGCAATCAGAAAAATCCCTGGATCAACGACCCCTCTCCAGAATCTGGGGCACTATAACTTGTTATATTATTACAACTAGAAAGTATCCAGACCCTTCTCCGAATCCCGGTCACTATAAATTGTTATATTATTACATCTAGAAATGTATCCAGACCCTTCTCCAGAATCCTGGTTTACTATAAATTGTTATATTATTACATCTAGAAATGTATCCAGACCCTCTCCAGAAAACCCGGCCACTATAACTTGTTCTATTATTATATCTAGAAATGTATCCAGACCTTTCTTTCCCGAATCCTGGTCACTATAACTTGGTTATATTATTATATCTAGAAATGTATCCAACCCTTCTCCAGAATCCTGGTCACTATAACTTGTTATATTATTACATCTAGAAATGTATCCAGACCCTTCTCCAGAATCCCGGTTTACCTATAATTTGGGGTTATTTATTCCCATCTAGAAATTACCAACCTTTTTTCCCAAACCCCTTGGTCATATAACTTTTTAAATTTTTATTAGCCCCAAAAATTTGCAATCCAAACCCTTTCTGAACCCCTGTTAGTGAATTCCCCAGGGGACAAGTTCCCTGGAAAGAGAGATCCACACCCTCCGCCTTCAGAAAAGAACCCCTTTTCTATGTTTATGTAGAAACTTTTTTTCCCTTTTGATGCAGAGGATCCCCCTTTTTTTTTCCTAGATACAGTCCTGGGTCTACAAAAATTTTGGGGAAAGGATTCTATATCGCCCCTTTGATGTATTTAAAAAATTTATTATGTCCCCCCAAAACCCGTCTTTTCTCTAAACTAAAAAACCCTAATTGCTAATCTTTCTTTTTTTTATTGTAGTCCACCCAGTCCTTTTTTATTTTTGTTGCCCCCCCTTTTTTAAACCCGTTCAAGCCACAATGTCTTTTCCCGTGCACTTGTGCCCCAAAAAATTTCCCCAATATCCCTGTGTGGTTAACCAGTTATTTGTTAAAAAAGGGGGTTTGGGCCCCCAACTCAAACTCCTTTGTCCAAAAAAGTCCACACATCAGTCCTTTCCCGTCTTTAAAAATTCTTTTTGTAACTCTCAAAAGGTTCTGAAACCCCCCAAATCTTTTTCTCGGTCCAATAAAGTCCTCACATCAGCCTATAGTTCACATCTTCTGATAGTATCTCTCAGAGATTCTGGCCTCCACCTCAGCTCCTCGGTTCAATAAAGTACACACACCAGTCTCTAGTTAAAATTTTCTTTTTAAAAAAACTTTTTAAAAAGTTAGGCCACCCAGCTCGCCCCCCTGTCTTCTAAACCCGGGGCCCCAGCTATTTTGGGGGGGGTGCAATTGGAAACAGTCACTACCAGGGGCCCCGCAGCTCAAGGGGGGCCCCAAAAGCCCCTTTCCCCCCATTTTCATAGGGGGCCCAGGAAACTTTCAAGGGTTTTTGCCTTGCTTCTTGCCCTAGGTTCCCGGCCGCAACTCAAAATTTCCCGGCCCTCTTCATGTCAAAACCACAAATAAACCCCAGTTTTTAAAACAAAACCCCCTCACATGTGCTTCATCCTCTTATGCATCCCCCCCCCGCTAGATTAGCTTTTCAGGCGTTTCCAGTTCCTCTTTTTACCCCCGAATTTAAAAGAGCTGAAAGAAAAAAAGGGCCCGGTCAACACTAGGGGCAAATTTTTGGGTCCCGTCAAGTAAGTTATAGATAGACCCCTGACGCACCAGCAATTTCTCAAACTTTTCCCCTCCCCCATGTGGTTTATCAAAGGGTAAAAACATTCCCCAATATACCCGTACATAGCAGAAACCCCCAAGAGGAAGTATTTAGAACCCCCCTTGGGGCATTGTAAAAAGAAAGAATCTAAAGTAACGCACCCGCACCCCTCCCACTAAATACAAATTTCAGATGTGGGGGGGGTCATGTGGTCGTTTCTGATGTTTGTGTTATTGTAAGGTATAGAAGCGTTACTTCCTACTTTTCGATTAGCAGAACAAATAGACAGACGGGAGGAATTAGGGGGAAGAAGGGTTCGGTATTTGTACTGGGTTTAAGGGCATTTTGAAAAAAAATGTAAACCCAAGACCTCAACTTTTTTCATGTATTAAGTAGCAAAAATGTTTTTCAAAAATTCCTATGTCCAGGGGCTTTTGTAGGGTCCTAAAAAATCCGGGGGCCGGGTTTTCGGGCCCAAAAATAAAGCATTTTTACCCACACGTGAACTGTGTTGGGGTTTTTTTACAGAAAAGCGTATGTTCCGGGCGTTATTTTAAAGTAGCCCCTTTGGATCCTTTACATCACTTGCAGTGCAGTGTAAAAGGGGGAATTCAGCGTGATAAATTTACTTTTTCAAATGTCCCCCTACTTTTAAAAAAACAGTAATACCCCTTTTTAATGTATATAGGTTCCAAAAAATACACATTTTCATGGAGCAAAATATCCAGATGTTGTTGTTACTAAAGAAAAATCCTAAATCTAAGACCCAATTTTTTTTAACTTAAGGGCCCAAATAATACTGATAAGTGCATTTACAAAAAGTGGACACAAAAGACGCCTTTTTGATCAGAAAAGTTCTCTATCCTTTTTTTCCCCGGCCAGACCCCATGAGACTTCTGGTCACCTGTCTCTGCAAAATTTTAAACCCAACAAACATTTTAAAAAATCCTCACTTTAAAACCCAAATTTTCCTGCTGGGGGGGGGGGGTTTATACCTCCTAAAAAAGGTGGCCTAATGGGAAATCATTGTTAGCTCCATCCTCCACAGCAACCTTTTTCCTTGATAAAAAAGCCAGGGGGCAGTTATATAGTGCCCCATGGCTGGTGGATACATAGGTCCCATATTTATTTATAGGACCCCATATGGAAAGTCATAGCCAGGCACGGGGCTCCCCACATTATATAGCCGGGCAGGCCCCCCACGGAATATAGCCCCCGGGGCTCCCCACAGTATTGCCAGGACAGGGTCCCCACAGTAATAAGCCAGGCACGGGGCCCCCACAGTATACGCCAGCACAGGTCCCCCTTATCCGGGGACAGGGCCCCCCACTTTATTAGCCAGGCACAGGCCCACACAGTATATACCGGGCAGGGGGCCCCCACAGTATTACTAGGCATAGGGCCCCCGCAGTAATGCCGGGGCACGGGTCCCCCCCCCATATACAGAATAACTGTCAGCTGAACTCGGGGTCCACTGACCCACAGAGCTGACAGTTAGTTTTATATTGAATCAGCCCTGTGGGTAATTATTTTAATGCTGCTAATATAATTTAGCTGTCCTCTGGGGGTCATGTGCCCACAGAGCTCAGGACAGTTTGCTGCGTCGTTACTTTATTTTTCCCCCCCAGATTGTCACACTTAATAAGCTCCCTGCTCAAGTCCCTGATAAGCCCCCGGCTGTTCTGCCGGGACACCCTGATAAAGGGACGTGCAGGCACCGCGCCGGGGGATTCGCACCCTCGCTCCTCCCTCCCCCCACAGAAAGCCCCGGCCCAGTGCACCCCTGAGCCCCGATGAGCGCAAGTGGCGGGGAACAACCAGTAACCTTCGTGTGCGGGCCGGGGTGTATTTATAGGGCGTGTGCCCTAGGGCCAAACCCGAAAACGCCCCCATTTAAAAATTTGCATTACCACGCCCCTTTTACAATTGCCACCCCCTTTACAAAAACCCTCCCCTATAACCATGTAAAGGGTCTAAAAAAGCTAATTGAATGGTTTGCTGTTACCGCTTTTCCTAACGTTTTGGGGCCTATTTTGCATCCAGGGGTGGGAGATACCGCCAAACGTGCCAGAAACCCAAAAACCCTTACACTAAAACCAAAATTTTTTTATCAACGATGCATGAGGGGGAACACAGTGAACAAGGGTCTGAGCTGTTTTTGACCCTCCATACAGTGCCTATTTGGGAGACACCAGTTAAACTCGCAGAATGTATTTTACCTCCATACTGACCATATATGGAGACACCTGTACACGGTTGCAGACTGTTATGACCCCATTCAGGGCCATATACTGTAGTAGGGCACCAGTGTAACAGGGGTCTGCAACTGTATATGACCCCCATACAGTGACCAATAGTGAGATACCCGTGACACAGGGTCTGCAAGTAATTACCTCCATACAGTGACCATATAGTTAGACCCATGTCACAGCCTGCAGCTGTATATTCCCCATTTTCGTGCCAATACAGTAGTAGTAGCACCATGTACATAGGCTTGCAATGTATATGACCCCCATACGTGACCCTATGGGGTAAAAACCAGTGTACCAAAAGGGTTCAAACTTATATGCCCCCATACGTGACCATTAGTGGTGAACCAGTGTACAAAGGCCCCGCAGACTGTATAGACCTCCATCGTGACCCTATAGTGCTTTAAAACCCGTGTAAAGGGTCTGCGACTGTATATTTCCCTACAGTGACCATATACATAGTATAGACACCAGTGTACCGGCTCTGCAAGTATAGACCTCCATACAGTGACCATATTGTGCTAGATACCTGTACAAGCTCTGCAGACGTTATAACCCCCCTAGGGGCCTTTTTTTTGACACCAGTGACCCAAAGGGTCTGCAGACTGTATATTTCCCCCATCAGTGACCAATTCAGTAGTAGTAACACCAGTGTCATAGGCTCTGCAGATGATATACCCCCATAAGTGACCATAAGTGCTAGACACCCGTGAAACCCCGGCCGCGACTGTTAAGACCTCCATCAGGACCATATAGTGTAATCCCGTGTCACAGGGTCTGAGGGCTGTTTAGACCTCCATACATGACCATATAGTGGTAGACCCAGGTACACAGGTCTGCAGATTTATTTACCTCCCTCAGTGACCTTATGTATACACCCTTTGCAATGCAACGGTAGTCGCCCGCAAAAACAGTATTTCATGCCTCCGAAACTATATTACCTTCTGGTTTCCCCATGTGTCTGCGGCCGGGGGAAAAATGACATGTAAAAGTCTATGGGAGCGGGCACCACCGCTATAGAATACACGCCGGCCCGCACATGCTCTAAAAAACCCCGGGTTTTTTGCGGTGGGTTTCATACACTTTACCATATGCCACAAAACCCAGGAAAAGCGGGAGGATGGGCACAAAATAGGGTTAGATACAGCGCCAGCGGTAGGATAAAAAAAAGGTAGGCTTAGAACCCCCCACTACAAATAGGTAACAAGGGGAGGCTTTTGAAAACCCAACACTGCGATAGGGGTAACACAGGATAGGGTTAGATACACCCCAAAGGTAAATAAATAGGGTAGGCTTAGATAACCCGCGCCCGAGGTAGGATAAAAACAGGATGGCTTAGTACACAGCGCCAGAGGTGGATAACACAGGTTGGCTTGATACCCCCCCCAGCAGGTAGGATAAACAGGAGGGTTCCTAAAACCCCATGTCTCTACCTGACCCCTCCCAAAAAACCCCCCACCTCTCCCCTCCTCCCCCCAACCCACCTGTCTCTCCCCCCTCCCCCCCACTCCCACATCATGTCCCACAGCAAAAACCCCCCACATTACCCCACACATCCCCCCCCACCATCCCCTCCCCCAGCAAAAGTTCCCCAGCCTCCCCCCCCACAGCAAGTCTCCCACGCCCCCCCTTTTCCCCCCAGCAATATCTCTCACAGCCTCCCCTCCCCAAGCAAAAGTCTCTCACAGCCCCTCCCCACAGCAATGTCTCCCACAGCCTCCCTCCCACAGCCTCCCCCCAAAAGCAAAGTTTCACAGTTTCCCCACAGCCTCCCCTTCCCCCAGCAATGTCTCTCACAGCCACCCTCCCCCCCGCCCCCCTTCCCCCAGCAATGTCTCTCACAGCCTCCCCCCCACAGCCTCCCCTTCCCACCCCAATGTCTCTCACAGCCTCCCCCCCCCCCAGCATGTCTCTCACACCTCCCCTCCCACAGCAAAGCTTCACAGCCCCTCTCCCCACCAAAGTCTTCACAGCCCCCCCTCCCAACCTCCCCCCCCCCAAGCAAAAGTCTCCCCAGCCTCCCCACCCCACAGCAAAGTCTCCCACCGCCTCCCCTCCCCCCAAAAAATCCCTCCCACAGCAATGTCTCTCACTCCCTCCCCTCCCCCCCCCCCCTTCACTAACCTCTCCTGCAGGGACCCCAGAGACTTTTCCTTCCTTCCTCGCGTGCTGGGGGGGAAGGGGGGCGGGGCACGTCCTCTCTTGGGAGCTCCTGATTCGGGTGAGCGCTCTCCCGGGAGAGAGAGGGGGAGGGAGCGCTGCCCGCTCCTTCCCCCCGCCGCTGCCACAATGTAAAGGAGCCCCCGGGCGCTGACCCCCCAACCCCCCCCCCCGCCCCCGGCCGCTCGGGGGGGGGGGAGGGGAGGGGGGCCCCCCCTGGGGCCAGAAAAAAAAAGTTTTTTAAAAAAAAAAAACACAAAACTCCTGCGTGGCCCCCTTAAAGGTGCTGCCCGAATTTAAAAGGGAAACCCAGCAGCCGGCAGCTAAGGAGGACGCTGCTTCTTTGATATGCGAGGGAGCCCGGCAGCACTGAGCGGACAGCGGGTCTTAAAATAGTAGTCGCCCCACAGTCGCGCGGGGGAACAAAAAAATGCGGCGCGCCTACGTAGTGTATGAGGGCGGCCGGGGGGAAAGAAAAATTCGGGGGAGCACAATATATTCGGGGGAGGCCCCCCTTTATCTGCCTACGACGCCCTCTAGGCCTTTTGTATTGGGAATGTGTTGATATTTTGCCACCCAGTGGGCACCCTTGCTCATTTTTTTTAAAAAGTTTTTTTGGGTGTGTGAACCAAATTTGTTTTCTGGATCTTTCTAGGGGGGGTGGCTCCCCCCCTTGGTTTTTTGCACTCCCAACCACCTGCACAGTTTTTAAATAAGCAGAGTGCCTTGTAGCGGAAACCTTCTTTCCCTGAAATGGGAGTCTGAACAGGTAAAGAGGTAACGTTAGTGTAGGTTCCCACCTTATTGCGGTCCCCTTTTGATTTTGGGAGGTGGACTTATGCAGTTTTGATCAAAAATGTGAAATAAGAACCTCAACATTTTTTCATGTATCCTTAGTAGCAGAAATGCTTTTCCAAAAATTCCTATGTGCCTTTTGATAGTTCTTTAGTGCTAGTAGTGTGCTGCTGATAGTGGATTGTGTTGGTATGTTACTGCGACACCAGTGTGCAGCTATGCTCATTTTTTTCAAAAAAGTTTTTGGGATGTGCAGAACCAAATATTGTTTTCTGGATATTTGTATGTATAGGGAGATGACCAAAATATTTATCTCAATTTCACAATTTTTTACATGGAAAATTCCCATCTATACTTGTCAACTTGCCTTATGGCTACTCTTTAAGGAAACACAGAAATTTTCTATAGCAACATTGTTACTTTTTGACATTGTTACTTTTTGACATTGTTACTTTGCTACATTGTTACTTTTAGACATTATTACTTTGCTACATTGTTACTTTGCTACATTGTTACTTTTAGACATTGTTACTTTCTGTTCCCCATCTTCCTGCTCTATGATGGTGCGGAGGATGCAGCAGAGCCAGCGAGATGGCTTCATGTCTGCACAGACGCGCTTCCAGGTCCCAGCGCTGTGCATCTTTATTACACCTGCCACAATATATCTCTGAGGTTGCCAAACGTTGCATCTTGCATTACTCACTGTCTTGCTGTTCAGCTGGAATCTACATAGTTCTTGAAATGTCAGGGGTGGAAGGAGGCGATGCAGGCAGCTCCTAACCTTTTCACAGCTCACTTCTCTGGGATCAAGGTCCAGGAAAGCAGCGGCTTCAGCTGTGAAGTAAAATGCAGCCTTACAGGAGATCACAGAGGTAATTTATTTTACAGAGATGTTCACTTCTCCGGGGGAGAAAATCAACCCTGTCCCCGACAAGTGGCCAGGATGTCATTTATATTACAATCTATAGGACCCTGCCACTGGCATGTCAATGAGGAGGTAAATGCAGCCTTATCCCCCATAGGCACAACGTAGGTTCATCTCTGGAAGACATCTTGCACCCCGCTATATCAATGAGGAGATATATGTAGCCTTATCCCCCATAGGCACTAGGCAGGTTCATCTCTGGAGAACATCCTGTGCCCCTATATGTCAATGAGATGGTAAGTGTAGCCTTATCCCCCATAGGCACAATGTAGGTTCATCTCTGGAAGACATCTTGCACCCCTCTATGTCAATGAGGAGGTATATATAGCCTTAACTCCCACAGGCACAATATAGGTTTATCCCTGGAGAGCATCTTATACCCCTATATGTCAGTGGGGAGATAAATGTAGCCTTCTCCCTTATAGTCACATTGTAAGTTCATCTCAGGAGAACATCCTGTGCCCTTATATTTCAATGGGGAGGTAAATGTAGCCTTATCCCCCATAGTCACAATGTTGGTTCATCCCTGAAGAAACTCCATTTTGCACCCTATATGGTGAAAATTGATGGGGGGTAAAATGTAAGGGCCCTTCTCCCTTTGGGGTAAAATTTTATAATTTTATCTCTGCAGACCATTCTGTACCTCTATATGTCAGTGAGGAGATATATGTAGCCTTATCTCCCACAGGCACAATATAGGTTTATCCCTGGAGAGCATCTTATACACCTATATGTCAGTGGGGAGATAAATATAGCCTTCTCCCTTATAGTCACATTGTAAGTTCATCTCAGGAGAACATCCTGTGCCCCTATATGTCAATGGGGAAGTAAATGTAGCCTTATCCCCCATAGTCACAATGTAGGTTCACCTCTGGAGAGCATCCTGCACCCCACATGTCAGTGAGGAGGTAAATAAAGACTTATCCCCTATACTCACAGTGTACGTTCATCTCTGGAGAACATCCTGTGCCCCTTTATGTGAATGAGGGGGTAAATGTAGCCTTCTTCCCTATAGTCACAATATAAGTTTATCTCTGCAGAGCATTCTGTACCTCTAAAATTCAGTAAAGGAGTTTGTCCTTTTTCCCTGAAAAAACACCCAAAATTTTCCCCCTATATATCAGTGAGGAGATAAATGTAGCATCGTCCTGCATATTCCCAGTGTGGATTCACCTCTGCAGAGCATCCTGTGCCCCTCTATGTATCATTTATACCTTTATTATTGCTACTCCTGCAGCTGTTTTAGATTCTTGTCATTAGGTGGTGGGGCTCCATCTCACTTTGCTATGGGGCCCTATATTCTTTTTTAAGCCCCTTTTGCCCTTTACACTACTCTCATCTTCCTGCTTACAATCCTGGGGGGGCCCTGTCTGGTTATCTTTAAAAGGGTTGAAGGGGTGAACTTAGAAGCCAACCTTTCATGGCCGCCCTTTCTTGTGGGACTAAAAGGGCTCACGATTTCCATCTATCAGAAACTTTGAGTGCCCCTACATTTTTAAGGGCATAGGATTGGCTCCAGGACAAAAATGTATCCGGGGCCCTTACTGTGATTTTTCCTGCTGTCGGGTTTCAATGGGTTGGGTTCCATCGTGAATTCTTTCGGAAAAGGGAAATTGAGGAATGGGTATAAGAAGGGGAAAGAAAAAGGGGCGGAAAAAAACAAAATAAAACCCGGAATTTTAAACTTTTTAATTATTTAGGTGAGGGGAGGTTAAAAGGGTGGGGCCCATTCTTTTGCTAAAAACAATCCTCTCCACCTGAAAATTTGGTATACTGACCCCCAATCAATGCCTCCAGCTCCTCCTTGCACCCTTCACCCTTCATTTGCAGTCTTTATACAATTTGGGATCTCCTAAAACCTTGCACACAGTTACTCCCATGGCCACTAGATGGCAGCAAAGTGATTAGAAATGTCCATTAAAAATACCAGAGTGAAAAATCTGCAGAAATGTTCAGCGACTGGAAGATTTACAAATAATTTAACCATCAGAACGAGAACGGGGAGAAGAGGAACAGATTTTAAGTGATATTTTCAACTTATAAAACACTGAACAGGTGGCGAACAACTTGCAATCCGCCACGTACCTTCATCTAGCAGACAGGTAGGTAGAGGAGGTTCATCAAATTATCCATTACCGAACGCTATCAGAGCAGTGACATCATAACTTCCCAGATAGGTGCAGCCCAGCTATGATGTCATCACTGCTTAAAGGCCATAAAGCCAATGTCACCCCTTCCATAGGCAAAGTGAGCTATTCCCAAACGGATCGATGCAGAGAAATCTTGACAATATAAAATGAATCTGGGATGACAGAGATTATTGTAGTGCAAATACTGTCACGATGACAGATGAGCGGCATCTCCTCCGAATCCATAATTGCACATTTGCAGTTCATTCATTAGCAGCCATGTAACGTCAGCAGCCAGGGTGATTTATGTAAATGTATATGAATACACACGATTCTGTGGCTGTGGGCGCTGGGCTGAAGCGTTGGAGGGGGCAAAGGAAAGCGCGACTGATGCCGACCAGGGAACCAACTCACCTTGCCGTGTGAAACACCTGCAGAGTGCGCGATGAGGAAGGGAGCAGGCTGTCAGCCGCAGCAGGGCTCTCCAGGGAGAAGGCAGGGACGGTTTATTATGGTCCCTGCCTTCTCGATAGTTGTATATACAGCACTCACTGATTGTATACAGACTAGTATATACTAATAGTACTTATGAGTATATACAGATTAGTAGCAGGGCCATCTTTTCCATTGGGAACACTAGGCAATTGCCCAGGGGCATCAAAACATAGGGGCTCTGGATTGTGAATGGATTCCTGGGTTGGGGATGCTTATTTAGCTGTTTTTCTATTCTTAGGATGTGCAAAAAGTTAAGAACTATGATGGAGCAGGAAGCCATCGGCTTTTAGACTGCAGACCGCCTACAAGTCGTCAGAACTGGGTCCCGACATAGGCGGTGTGATGATATGGGCGTGCTTTGAGTCTGGTAAGAGGCATGGCCTCAGGTGTGATGTCACGTATTTGGGCAGAGCCCACTGCAATGCTGTGTCCAGGGGCCCACAATGCTGTTAAGATGGCTATGATTAGTAGGAAACCTCCGTTGCTTCCTGGCGCTGATGGTCATGTGATCTCTGGGGCTCGGTAGCTGCAGGAGTTGCTGGGTCTAATCAGATGTAGATCAACTCTACAAAAAGTAGTAGTAGTGGGGGCTGTATTTCCGCTATAAATGGGGCTAAAATATCAACTTTAAGGGAAATCGGCAATGAAAAAAAATGCTCCAAGAGATCTATTTCTGACCTTATGGCGGACACAATATGTAAAATAAATTAAAATACAAAATAATAATAATAATAATTACAGTCCAAACCAATAAAAATACAAAAACACAAAAAAATAAACATTGAATAATTAAAAAAAACTTACCACCTGCAACTTTTAGCACCACCCCAAATACCCTTAAACTTTACATCACCCATATGTGAATGTCAGTGACAGAAAATTGACACAATTTTAGTGCCATTTTTGCTGTTAAAAAAATTAATAAAAAAAGATTTTAAAAAAATCTAATGTAAAACTTATATAAAAATGAAGCCTGATATATCACAAAAAAGGCAAAAATATTAAAAATATTAGTTACTAGTTACTATGATGTCTCCCATACACTGCACACATAGAGGAGATCCTGCCCCATATATCGCTATAGGAGACTAGCTGCTATGATGTCTCCCATACACTGCACACACAGAGGAGGAGATCCTGTCCCTTATAACTCTATAGGAAACTAGCTGCTATGATTTCTCCCGTACACTACACACACATAGGAGGAGATCCTGCCCCCTATATCTCTATAGGAGACTAGCTGCTATATTGTGTCCCATACACTGCACACACAGATGAGAGGAGATCCTGTCTCCTATATCTCTATAGGAGACTAGCTGTTATGATGTCTCCCATACACTGCACACACAGAGGAAGAAATCCTGTTACCCTATATCTCTATAGGAGACCGGCTGCTATGATGTCTTTCATACACTGCACACACAGAGGAGGAGATCCTGCCCCTATCTCTCTATAGGAGACTAGCTGCTATGATGTCTCCTATACACTGCTCCCACAGAGGAGGAGATCCTGCTCCCTATATCTCTATAGGAGACTGGCTGCTATGATGTCTCCCATACACTGCATACAGGAGAGGAGATCATGTTCCCTATATCTCTATAGGAGATTAGCTGATATGATGTCTCCCATACACTGTACACATAGAGGAGCAGATCCTGCCCCTATATCTCTATAGGAGCCTAGCTGCTAATATGTCTCCCATACACTGCACACAGAGGAGGAGATCCTGCCCCCTATATCTCTATAGGAGACTAGCTGCTATGATGTCTCCCATACACTGTAAATGCAGAGGAGAAGATCCTGCCCCGTATATCTTTATAGGAGAGTAGCTGCTATGATGTCTCCCATACACTACACACACAGAGGAGGAGATCCTGCTCCCTATATCTCTATAGGAGACTAGCTGCTATGATGTCTCCCATACACTGCACACACAGAGGAGGAGATCCTGCCCCCTATATCTCTATAGGAGACTAGCTGCTATGATGTCTCCCATACACTGCACACACAGAGGAAGAGATCCTGCCTCCTATATCTCTATAGGAGACTAGTTGCTATGATGGCTCCCATATACTGCACACACAGGAGGAGATTCTGCTACCAGTAAGTTGTACCAGGACAAATGCAAGGATGGCCATTAAGTACAATGTTGCTCACCGATTCTGCTGACCAGCTTAAACAATGGTTCGAGCACTTTGAGTTATTCTTGCAAGTCCAAATAGACCATCAGGAGAAATCCCTCCAGTGTGACCTGCCCAGGATATGGTGCACTAATCGTGTCAATCCCAAATCACCATTGCTAAATGAAATTGAAATGGTGATTAAGAGCAAGAAGCCTGACAAAGTGGCCGAGATTGATCGGATCTCCACAGAGATGCTCAGAGCTGATACATGGTTGGCAGAACAGATGATGTATGGACCCTTTAAATATATCTGGGACACTGCAACTGGATACAGGGCATCTTAGTAAAATTCCCCAAAAAAGTAGCCCTAACTGTGACAACTGGCTTTATGCTTCATGTGTAGTCCTAAAGGTGATCTTTACCTGGATCCTGTGGCAGAGAGATGCTGCACTCTGGCAGGAGCAAGCTGGATTCCATGGTGGCCGATCCCATTTGGACCCATCATCACCCTCTAGATTATTCTCGGGGAAATGAATGAATTCTAAAGATCTGGGCGTTCTTGTAGATCATAGACTACAGAACAGCATGCAGTGTCAATCAGCTGCCTCTAGGGCAAGTAAGATATTGGTGTGTATTAAAAGAGGCCTGGACTCGCGGGACAAGGATGTAATTCTACCGCTGTACAAAGCATTGGTGCGTCCTCACTTGGAATATGCTGTTCAGTTCTGGGCCCCAGTTTATAGAAAGGATGTAATGGAGCTAGAGAGAGTGCAAAGACGAGCAACCAAACTTATAAGGGGAATGGAGCATCTTAGTTATGAGGAGAGGTTAGTAGAATTGAACTTATTTAGTCTTGAGAAAATACGGCTCCGGGGGGACATGATTAATTTATATAAATATATAAATGGTCCCTACAAAAAGTATGGGAAAAATTATTTCAAGTGAAGCCCCCTCAAAAGACAAAGGGACATTCCATTCGGCTAGAGAAAAAAGGATTCAATCTCCAGAGGACAAGGGCGTTCTTCACTGTAAGAACTGTGAATCTGTGGAATAGCTGCCTGAGGAGCTGGTCACAGCAGGAACTGTAGAGAGTTTCAGGAAAGGCTTAGATACCTTCCTGGAACTAAAGAATATTAATGCGTACGTAGCCATGAAAAATTCTGGATCCTCTCTGGTGGCGGCTCTGGGGTCAGAGGTGTGGTCTCCACTGGAGCAGATTGGTTCTTGCCTTGTGGGTTTCAGGGCATTCACCAGTGGGGAGGCTGGGCTTAAAGTCCTTGTCTCCCTCCCTTCACCCACATTTTCCCCACCCTTGGTTGAACTTGATGGACAAGTGTCTTTTTTCAACCGTACTAACTATGTAATTATGTAACTATGTGCAAAGGAATGTCCACACGATGACTCATTGGATTCTGCCATTGTATTTCACATGTTTTTGCATGTGAATTTGGGGTAGTTTTCTAATTTGTGATTTACAGTCTGTAATGCGTCCCATTCATTCCTATGTGGTACTCGATGCAGATCCACGTTAAAAACCACATACAAATGGTTGGGGAGTGTTTTACACAAAGTCTTTAGTCTTCTCCATTGGCATCAATTGTAAATTTCCTCACGGAATACGACCAAAAATGTAATGTTCTAATTTTTTTCTGGTGACAAAAACGACTTTTTTTTGGTCTTATACAAGTATCCACTTGGTTTCTGACTTGAAATACTCATCATGTGGACAGAGCCTTAGAATCTGTCATGATTGTGCCCGACAGACCCCTGGCTTTTGGCTCTGGTCGCCGGCCATGTCCGGTACGACGTAAACCCTGGTTTATGACTTAATTCTGTGTATTTCTACCACTAGTGTGTACTCTGTCTTCTAGCTCTGTATGCTTAATTGATTCCTGGCCAATGCCTGTGGCCAGGAATCTTCCAGCACTTTTGAAGTTAGCCTATTCCTTTTTGATTGACATTCCTGGTTACCTACCACTTCTGTTCTACCTTCTCCTGTTCCCTATAAAAGGACTCAGCTTCCTTTCTTCTTTGCCTGCTATATGGTTTCCTCTCTGCCTATAGTTCGCCGGTTTTCTGCTTGGATTCTGCTGTACTTTTTGACCTTGGCTTGGACTCTCGTTTCTCTTCTTTCACCTGTTTCTGTACTGCACAGCCTGTTCGTTGCTGACCTGGCCTGTCTGTCCTCCCATGTTTGTTCTGTGTTTGTTTGTCTGTGTCTTGTGTCTCACTTGGCTCAGAGTAGCTCTCAGTCTCCTAGTAAGGAGTTGGGTACCCCAAGAGGCAGGGACAGTGGTTGGGACCAGCATCAGGGCCTCACTCTGTCTGTGTCTTCTCGTACGCCCCTGACTGTCCTTTACAGAATCTTTATATTTGGTGTTTGTTACAGAGGTTGACTTACAAAGCTTTTTCTCAGAGCCACAGGCAACTTCAGAGTCACAGTTCCTCGCCCTTCCTGGTTAGGCTGTGGTTGGTTCTATAGCAGTGATTAGCATTTCAACTTTGTATTCCCAACTCTTCTAATTGCACTGACATGAAAGGAAGAGATGTTATCTTTAGTACATAGGTCTACTGAGCTCAAAGTGAACAATCAATAGTAACGAATGTAATGACCTCAGGTAGTGAATCCACTGAGCCACCGCAAGTGATGACGTAAGCTGCACCAGGAAGCATAGTCTAAGGGGCAGCTGGTTTTCACTACCAACACAAGGTGGGATGGACTTGCTGCGGCAGGTGACCCTCAGGCTTGTGGTGGTGACTGAGGTGTAGCGTGGTACAGAAACACAAAGCAGGCTTGTAGTTGATGACAGGCAAGAAGGTCAGGGCAGACGGCAAGGTTCGTGGTTGAGAGGTGGAATCAGGAGAGGTCTGGTACATGCTATAGACTGACACACTGGAGAATGCTTTCAACATAGGCAAGGGGCATTATGGATCTGGTGGGGAGGTCAGGGGAAAGCTGGGTAATATAAGACCATTGCTCGGCAATTACATAATTACCGGTGCGCTGGTCCATTAAATTTCATAGAGCTGGTGCGCGCACGCCCTAGGGAGTGGGAATGCACACGCCTGCTAGGTGAGGCAGGGAGTGTGACTGCGAGTGCACTCATGACCCGAAATGCAGGTCGTAGCACTGTTCGGAGTCCTAACAGAGAAGGGGTACGGGTGCACACGCACACCAACGTGTGGGTCGCAGGGTGCCCGTAACAATGGATCTTCCTTGTTTGTTAGCGACAACAAACGCTGTCCTCAAGCTGCTGTCTGTCCAGTGGTTACTTCACTCCCTGCTCTCTGTATAATCATCCTCTGATGGAAGGGAGATAATTTATCTTATCGACGTGCGGTGCCACAAGTTCATATGCAGAGTTGTGCATAATGGAACCTTTTCAGACCCTATGTAGGTAATCATCGGTAGGAGACAAAGATGCATCACAACCACTTTTCCTCTTCATGATTGATGAGGTGTTAGCTTGAGCAATTAACCACAAACCCACCAAAGGGCTGGGACCATCTCAACGACCTCCATCTAGTTGATGACCTTGTGCTTTTCACACAACCCTTTGCTGAAATGCAGGATGAGCTGTTGATCTGGCCGACCATACACAGAAGCAGATGTAATCATCAATGTTGCCAAAACTGAATTGATGTAAAAGAACTTGTCAACCGCTCCAACCTCATAAAAGCAGGTCAAACAGTTGAGAAAGTCACAACTTTTTAGCACCTTGAAAGCCAAATTGCACCAGATGGTGGCACCAAAACTGAGACATCTACCAGCATCAGAAAGGCAAGGGTTGCATTTGCAAATCACCAAAATCTCTGGTGTGCAAACAAACTCATAAAGTGCACCAATATATAAATCTGTATAGAGGCGAAACATGGGGCCAAAACTACAACTTCTCATCAACCATTGTTTGCCCTATATCATACGAGCCTGTTGGCAGCCAATCTGGGGT
>JAODAL010041874.1:0-35430 GCA_025379985.1 Phyllomedusa bahiana
TAAAAAACCACAACAGTCATGTTTTCGGGTTTTCCCCTCAGCATTGCCAGGGATATCATTAAACTGCACAGGTGATGTAAATTAGCATGCTTTAGTATTGCACAGTGATATCTTTAACGCACAGTTTATGCATTAGCTTTGCATTAGTTTTTGCACAGGTGATATCATTATACGGCACAGGTGATGTCATTACATTGCTTTATATGCACAGTGAATCATTATACTGCACAGGTGATGCATTACATGCATTAGTATTGCACAGGTAAAACATTATACGCACGGGTGATTTCATTAGCATTGCATTAGTATTGCACAGGTGAAATCATTATACTGCCAGTTATGTAATTCTGGTCAGTGCTTCTGGGGGAAACCCGAAAACATACCTGTTTGGTGTGCCTTGGGGACGGGAGTTGAAAACACTTTTATAGAGGCAGCAGCCGCATCCCCTTCCTTTTTTCCCACATGGCAGCAGGGGGGGCTTCCTCTCCCAACCCCCTTCCACCTGGGGTTATATCCGCCCTCCCTGCACTCCCGCCTACCCTTTTTTTTTGAAAGTATGGTTTTCTCAGTTTGTCATCGGTGTGCACTTTCTTGTTTGTGCCCTTGTGGTTTCCTCTATGTTGTTGGTTATCCCATGCGGGTGTCCATTTCTGACCTCCTTGCCATGGCCGGCCTGTGTTCTTCCCAGTTATGCCTTGGGTTTTCCTACCAGTGCCCTAGCTTTATTCTCTGCTCATTTTTCTTGTTTGTGTCCAGTCACTATTTTTTGTACCTTCCCTTCCTTTTTAACCTTCCTGTTGGCATCTTTTTGGGCGTCTGTCTTTTTGTACCCAAAATTTTTAAACCCTAGTCTTATATCTTTCCCTAAACTGTTTGGGGCCTAGCATTGCACTTTTGGCCTTCTGGTCACTGCCACTGCTGGGGGCTGCTCTGAGGTCCCACCTGTGGCGCGGGGAAGCCCTCCTTACCATCTGAGGCTCTTGAAGATCCCGACGGCTGCTTTTTATGCCCCCTCGAGCAAGCCCGGCAGTGGTCCAGTGGGGCCACTGCTTTATTTCCCCTCACTCGTTACAGAACGTTGGCAGCTCTTTCCCCCTTCCCTGGGGCTCATGTCACAATTTCATATGTAAAATGCGAAAAAACGTGGGGAAAGCTGCAGGGGCGGGCACTAGACTCCGAACCCCGGAGAGGAAGGAAACCTTTTGGGTTCCCAATGTAGTTCAGTCAGAGGGCGAAGACGGGGCCCTAAAGGAGACCAAGCCCCCCAAAAGCGAAAACCAAAAAAAATATCCCATGGTCTGCGCACACTCCCCTTAAGTTTAAGCCCTTTTTCCACAACTTCTCCTTCTTGTACTTGAGCCATTCTGGGCTGATAAAGCACTGACAACGCAGGAATGGACACATTGGGCACAAGAAAACTGTGTGTGTGTGTATATATATATATGAGTACACACAATGCAATATTAATTAAACCCTGTACCGGGGACATTGCCGGTGCTTAAACCCTGACCGGAAAGCCATGTGCATTATCATTTTACCGGGAAACGCCGTGTGCATATCCCTGTACCGGGAAAATCGCCGGTGCAGATCCTGAAACCGGGACATCGCCGTGTGCATTATCATTGTACCGGGACATCGCCGTGTGCATGATCCCTGTACCGGGACATCGCCGTGTGCATTATCCCTGTACCGGGACATCGCCGTGTGCATGATCCCTGTACCGGGACATCGCCGTGTGCATGATCCCTGTACCGGGACATCGCCCTGTGCATTATCCCTGTACCGTGACATCGCCCTGTGCATTATCCCTGTACCGTGACATCGCCCTGTGCATTATCCCTGTATCGGGACAACGGGTAGGCAGAGGTAGGCAATCGCCTAGGGCGCCTACCTCTGCCTGTCCCTAAGGGGTGCAGGCAGGGGCCCCGGACCTCGCCGGGCTCCAGGCCGCTGCCGTGGGCCTGAAGTGCTGCTGGTCACTGTATGTGCGTCCGCTGGACACACATACAGCTGAGGGCTTCTGCAGAGCAGAGAGCGACCACTCCATGCTCCGCAGACAGTGTTGCACCGGCTCCAGGTCTGACACAGCGGGGCCACCGGGTCCTCATAGCGCTGAGGACCCGCCGCGGCCCTGTGCTGCTCAGCTGGGCAGCGTCGAGATGAAGTGAGCTCATCGAGGAGGAGCGTCCCGGTGCTGGAGGCGTGACCTGAAGAGGAGCGCACGGGCCGGGAAGCAGGAAAATTAAAGTAAAAAATGTTATTTTTAACTGCCTGTGTGCCCCTATATCTATATATGTCTGCCTGTGTGCCCCTATATCTACATATGCCTGCCTGTGTGCCCCTATATCTACATATAATGCCTGTGTGCCCCATATATGCCTGTCTGCCTTTGTGCCCCCTATATATGCCTGCCTGTGTGCCCCTATATGCCTGCCTATGTGCCCCCTGTATCTATATATGCCTGCCTGTGTGCCCCCTATATCTATATATCCCGGCCTGTGTTCCCCATTATTCCTGCCTCGGTGCCCCTATAGCTATATATGCCTGCCTATGTGCCCCCTATAATCTATAAAATGCCTGCCTGTGTCCCCTAAATCTATATATGCCTTTCCTGTGTGCCCCCTATATCTATATTCCTGCCTGTGTGCCTCCTAAATCAAATATTTTGCCTGCCTGTGTGCCCTTAAAATCTAATATACTGCCTGTGTGCCCCCTCTATCTATATATGCCTGCCTGTGTGCCCCTCTACACCTGCCCTAGTGCCTCTATATTCCTGCCTGTGTGTCCTTATATCTATTTGCCTGAGTGCCCCTATATACCTGCCTGAGAGTGCCCCAATATACCTGCCTGAGAGTGCCCCAAATACCTGCCTGAGAGTGCCCCTATATGCCTGACTGAGAATGCCCCTATATATAAGAAACTTCAAAAACCCAGAAGTATAGTGGATATCTAGAGCTAACAAATTCCTCAAAAGCGACTTGAATAGTCTACGATGGTGTGGGATCGATCGTATTCCACCCTCCATGAGACGTGGCAATCTGGACCAACTGCTGCTCCAAAGGGAATGCTTTTGGATTTTTACGTTGAATACGGTCACCCCTAATGGGTTAAATGACCATTTGGCCTTTAGTTGCTTTTTGTAATTTGTGCCTCTTTTTTATTCTCTCCCTTTCTTCCCTCCTCCCCCCCCCCTTTTTTCTTGATTGCTGTATATTTCATTATTACAATTTTTGTTTTGACTTGCATAATGTCTCTATTTTTATATTCTTGCACTCTGCTCTGGGTCTTTTATGGGTCTGGTATCCATCGCCCCGCCTTAAATACCGTGCTCCTACTTCATTAGGCGCTGTCTGTTATCTTCACAGCCCCCTTACTTTTTGGGTTTTAAAGGGTTTTTTGAAATATCTCATGTGGCCGGGATCCCTTCTGCCATCCGCCGCTTTTTTCCTGGGACCTTTCTTTGCCCCCCGACTGAAATGTCAGGACGGCGCGCCCTTATGGGGCAGCACCCCGCGCTTTTTTGGGGCGTCTCTCTTCCCGGGCCCATTTGCGGGGACCCCCTTTAACAGGGGGGGGAAAACTTTTTCCCCCGGCCAACTATCGCTTGCAGGTTTTCCCTTTATATGTTTTATCGGTAATTTTTCCCCTTTTTTTTTTTTTTTAATTGACAATTTTTATTGATTTTTAAATTTATTGGGGAAAAAACCCAAAAAAAACAAGGGTTTCCAAAGGGACACCTGAGAAAAAATATACAATAAAAGGCTGTGTGAATCGGCATTGAACATATGCAATAAAACCTAAACTAAGTAACTTTGAGGCCAAGGGGGGACAAGGCTTCCAGGGTTTTACTCTTTAAAAGGGGGTTGTTTTCGCTACAAAGAATAGCTTTAAAATTTGGGAGGGAACCCAAAAAATAAAGACTTTTTCCCCAAAAAAAAAGCATTTTTCCTCTTTTTTTCCCATAAAGAGATACAAGGAATTTATTACCCCCTTTGGGGCTTTTCCATTCCCCCATAACCGACCTGTAAAAAAATCTCCGGGGGTGTTTTTTTTTCAATGAGATAACAGAGAGTGAGTAAACCCACACGGGGTAAAGCATTGTAAATCAGTCCCCCTCTGCCCCCAAAACAGAAAAAAAGCTGTTTTAAACTCAAGTAAACAGCCTGAAATTTAGGGCTTTTTTTTTTGGGGTTTAATAAGAAGTCCGGAGTATTTGAGAAGCTAATCTAATCTAAAAGCATCTAAAAAGCCAAGGGAGCCAGAGCTGTAGGAGCTTAGCAAAATTAGCCCAACCGGGAAAGTGGACAGAAATTTCTTTATGAAATTCTTTGAAACCCTGTGGGGAGACAACTCCTTTAAGCCATAGATCAAAGACTTCCAGCCTCATCAATAAGTAACAACACAAAACATTTTAATCATGGGAACATGAAAAAAAGGGGTAAGGGGGGGGGGGGGTGGGGTTAAAAAAAGGGGGGGGTTTCTAAAACAAAAAGGGGTCCAACAAGCTGTGAAATGTCCCATGCGGACCAGATTTATCAAAAGAATCCCATTTTTGTCATGGAGCAGGGGCAGTTAAAAAACCCATTCGCCGGTTTCTGTGGCCCCCGACAGAGACCCCCTCTCCCTTGGTGGCGTGGTTTTCCCCATCTACCGAAATTAGGCACCTGGCTCCGGGAAAGGGATATTTTAAACATTTTTTTTGGAATCCTTTTTTAAAAATAGCCCCTTTGGGCCCGGGCCCATTTCAGTAAATAGGTGAGGGGGTCCAATGGGATCCTCCCCCCAAAACCTCAGCAACACTCCCTACCTGTAAACCAAAAAGGGTTTTGAAAAAATTCCGGCCCAATCCCAAAGAAATACGGTAGCGACCCACTGAGGAGAAAGAAATCCCCCAGCATACCATGGAGCGGGGGTTCCTTTTGGGTGCGGGACCCCCCGGGGTGTATGGAAACCAAAAGAAAAGCATTTGTATAAAAATTTTTTATGTTTGGAAACATACTGGGGATTTCGCCGCGCTTTCCCAAAATCCCCTTTGCCAAAAGGGGGAAAAAAAATTTCCCTACCAAAAGAACTTCCCATTTGGGCCAGGGAATCTGTGGGGGGGGGTTAAAGCAGAGGGGGGGTTTTTGAGAAAATGGAGAAATCGTGGAAATGAGCCCCCTTAGAACTGGGGCCCCCCGTTTTTTACAGAGCTGTTTCGAAAGAGGTCGGGATCAAAGGGGGGAAAGATGTGCCAAACATGGAAGACTTTAGGGGGAGTTTTTTCTGGGGGAAAAATGAAATCGGATTTTCTAAAGGAAAAAATAGTCCCTCTGAAGGGTGTCCCCCCGGGAATCAGCCTCCCCCCGGGCCCCCAAGCAACATCCACAAACCGGAAAACTCATCCCCCAGCCAGGGCCCCTTGCCACAAATCCAGATGACCCCCACAGGGAAAAGGGGGTGGCACATAAAGGGGGGGGGGCCCCCCCTTTGGGGGGGTGAAGTTTTGGGGAAGCTAACTTGAAATCTGGTCCTGCACTTTTCCCATATCTGCCGCTGAACTTGTTTTAAACCCAATAGGTATCCCAGTAGGGGAGAGGCTTCGAATGCCATAAAAAGGCATTGGGGGGGAATGGGTGCAAGCCACAGCTTTTTTTTTTCTACTCCATCCATTTGGTATATGCCCCAAGGGAAAAACCAAGCGGGGAATACCCCCAAAGTGGGGGGGCCCAATGGTATTTTGAGATATTCGGAACCCCCCATTTCCCCCACCCGCCTACTAGCCATCATAAACACTTTTGGCCCCCCCTATCCTGCCCTGGCCCTTTTATGAAATCTTGGGAAATAGCTCCCCTGAAATGGAGCGTAGCTCCTCACCCGGGACCATTCCCGGGGAGAGCCCTCGAATAGGAAAGGGGTTTTTTTGGGTAAGATGCAAAATTTGATTTAAAAAAAATTTTCCTACCCAGAAGAGAGAGGGGAAGGCGGGGGCCCCCTGAGAGTGAAATCTTTAAATTTCTTTAAAGAGGGGGGGGGAAATTACGCAAAAAGGGGGAGGGATATTGTCCGTTAACTGGATGCCCAGGTATTTGAGCGTTTTGGGTTTGCCACTTGTAGGAGAAAATTAAATTTTTGAGGGGGGAAATAAGACCTCGGGGGGGGGGCATTTTTTGTTTGGAAAAGGGCCTCTTTTTTTGAGGTGTTGATCTTAAAACCCGGGAGGGGGCCCCAAAATTCAAAAGGGAAGGGCATGAAGGAAGGCAATGTGGTATGTACGTCAGTCAGGGTCAACAAAAAAACGTCCGGAAGGGGGAAAAATTTAAACCCCTTTAATCCCAAATCTTTATGCCCTTATTTCGGGTTTGTGCCCAAATTGCCGCTGCAAGAGGTTCAATGCAAAACGCAAAAAAGAAGGGGGGATAGTGGGCACCCCCTGTCTAGAAATCTTTTTTAAATTTCCCAAAGGTATCGGAATTAGTGAGGGATTTTTAATGGAGCCGGGGGAAAGAGGAGTAAAAACCTCTGATTGCCCCCCGGGAAAGGGCCCCAGAGAACCCGGATCCCCGAGAGTGCCTAAAAAAGGGAAAACGGCCACGCACCCCCCCAAAAAATCAAACCCCTTCTCAGCATCTGGGGCGAGGAGTAAGGCCTGCTGCGCAGGGGTGGTTAACAGCATCCACTGGGTTAATAGTGCCCTCGGGTTACTCCCCCCCTCCCTGAAAGGAACGAATCCAAACCGGGCCCTGTGTATCAGTTGAGGGACCCCATAAAATTTCATCTGTTGGCCAGGTTTTTTTGGAAAGATCTTCAGGTCAGAGTTGAGCAAAAGCAATCGGTGCGGTAGCTAGCAAATGTCCGCTGGGTTTCCCCTTCCAGGTTTTGAATCAAAGTTATATACAAGTGACATTGGGGTTGGGAAGGGAGCTCCTTTTCCCAAAAAGAGTTTTTAGAGTTGCAGCTATGCGGGGTCAAAATATTGAAAGACTTTAAAGTACAAAAAAAGGGCAGTCCATCTGGGCCGGTGCTTTTAAAACCCACGGAAAAGGGGCCTTAAAAGACTTCCCCTATTTCCCTTTTAAAATTTAAAGGGGGGGACCTAAAAGTCCCCCCGCCCCTGCTTTAGGGGATGGGAGCGGGGGTTTTCATAGAAATTCCCGGAAAAGAGTCTGGGCTCCTATTCCACCGGGCCCGGGAGGGGGGAGGGCATCCCCATAGAGGGTTTTTTTGAAAAAAACCAAAAGGGAAAATTTCAGCCCAAAGGACTTTGGGTCAAACCTCAGTGTTTTCTCCTTGTCCTTAATTTCCCCTTTAGGCATTGATTGTATTGAGCCTCTTTTTAAATTCCCTTTCTAATAGCGTGTGGGCCTTGTTCCCTATTCATAATAACCTTTGTTTCGAGTAGAGAAGGACTTTCCACAAACCCTTTTTGGGGTAAATCCTTAAGGGTATTTTTGAACTGAGACTATACGCTCAAAGTTGAAACCCTAAGGGCATAGTGCCATTTGCGTTCCCCGCCCTTTAGGAGGGTGGGGTAAAATCTGGTGGGGTCTTCGCGGTTCTTTTTTTAAGCTTTTTTGGGGGGGGGGCCTAGGGGAATGCAATTGCCTCTAAAGACCCGCCTTGGGGGGCTTCCCCCAAGGGGCGGATGGCGCAAAAGACAGAACCCACATTTAAGGGTCAAAATAGGAACTGAGCCCACTCACGTTTGCTGCTTTCCCTTTGAGGCTGCCTTTTTAATGAGTGGTTTTTATTCACCCCCCAATGACCCTAGCCCCCGAGCTGGGGGCTGTAAAAATTTAAATTTACCGTGACTGGGGCGTGATCCACCCCAAATTTTTTGGGCCCCAAAGTGGGGGTCCCTGTAGAGCCCTAAGTGTTTTGGGGGATTGCCAAAAAAAAAAATCAAGCCTAAATGTGCGTTTTATGAGGGTGGGAAAAAAAAAAAATAAATCCTTAAATTTTAAGGGTGATTTTAAACCCCATAGGTCGAACCCGACCGTGGGAGCGAATGACTTTCTAAAGGGTGTAATTTGCCTTTTGGGGGGCAAATGGGTTTTCCCCGTAAAAAACACAATGTCGGCTCCCCAGGGATCTACAATTTCCCTTTAGGGCCAAAAACCACGCTTAATTCAGAGTTAAGTCCCTTAACTTTTAAAAATGACACAACGTACCATTTTCCCCCCGGGTAGATGGGGGTACCCCTTTGATTAGTTTGCCAAAAAAGGGGGGCTACCTTGAAGATGAAATAGTGCCAAAAAAGGGGACACCTTAAAATGATTAGTGCCAAAAAAGGGGATCATCTCCCCGAAATAGACGATCCAAACCCGGGGCAAAAAATGAAAAAGAAA
This sequence comes from Phyllomedusa bahiana, assembly GCA_025379985.1. Classification (NCBI taxonomy): domain Eukaryota; kingdom Metazoa; phylum Chordata; class Amphibia; order Anura; family Hylidae; genus Phyllomedusa; species Phyllomedusa bahiana. Next base: position 8,328 of record JAODAL010041874.1, read on the forward strand.
GAATAGGGGGAGGTAGGGGTGGGTGGGAGAACCCGGGGGGGGGAGACAAGAAAACACCCCCGGGGGGGGCGACACAACCAGACAAACACAACAAGAAAAGAAAACAACCGGTTTTTAACAAACCCACAATTTAAAAACCGGGGGGGAAAAGCGGAGAAACCCAAAACAGAGGAATAATAAACCCCTTACCCAGGCACCCAGCTCTTAGTTAAACCTTTTAGCGCAAGTGGCGCCGGTTTTTGGGGGGTCGGGGGAAAAAGGGGTCTCCACTGAGGCTCCTACAAAGAAAGGGGCCCTCAGGGGAGGGGGCCCCCCCCCCCCTGAGGGGAGAAAAAGCGTCCAAGTCCCCCCCCGGCCCCAAAAAGGGAGGAAGGGGGAGAAAAGAATCCCGGGAAACGGGGCAAAAAAGCCCCTCAACAAACAAGGATAAGAGACCAAAGGCCTTTAGGGGATACAGGGTTAAACGGGCCCCTCCCTTTTTACAAGAAAATAAACATCATAAGCCCCCAAAAATGCAGAAGGATAATGGGAAAACTTCTAGATGGGTGCAATAAACTCCCAAAAGGAGAAGGGGCGGGGATGTTGGGAAAGGGCCCCCCAGTCAGCATAAAAATCCCAAAAACAGCGGGGGGGGAAAAGCCCGGGGGTTTTTTGGGCTGAAGGGAAAAAGTCCCCCGAAGAAACGCCCTTGCGAGTTCCCCAACCCATTCCCATACTGGTGGCGGGGAGGCGGGAGTGCAAAAAGCACCCAATCGTCATCTTTGGAGGGGGGATTTTCAGGGTAAATTTCAGAAATTCGGGAGGTCCCCCCCAAAAAACCCCGGGGAACCCCTGAAACGACCCTCAAGCTAGGCCCCAGAGAGCAAACGGAAAATGCCACCTATAAAGGATACGATTTTCCTTTTAAAGGTTTGCAAGCAGCGGGCTAAGGGGCGGGCTTCTGCAAAGTATGCCAGGGGAGGTCACGAAGATCTGAAAAGGAGTCCCTTGAAAATCGATTTTGGTAGGCGCCTGGCTTTCCCCATTTTTTGGCCTTTTTTTCAAACCGGGGTGGGCATGTAGGGAGCCTAAAACACCCTGGGGAGGGGGATAAAGGGAAACCCCTTTGGGGGGAGGCCCTGTGGGCCCTGTCAAGCTTTATGGGGCAGGAGGTTTTGCTCCAATAATGGGGGGTTAAATATAGAGTCCAGGGCGGCCCGCAAAATCCCCCCCCCCCTGTGGTTCCGGGAGCCCCCGAACCTTTAAAGTTGGGTTTCCTTTCGGCCCGGGGGTTGCTAAATTCCCCCACCAAAGGTCGGCCAGCTTTCCCCGACCCCTAGAAAATTTTCCCCAGAATAGAAGGGGGAATTTGAGCGAGTATCTTCACGTGTTATCATGGTCCTCCTCAAAACGTTTCCAGGCGGGTAGCTATTTTTCGTAAAAGTCCGCCTGATTGAGGCTATCTCCTCTCTGGGAGGCTGCCCTAAACCTCTGAGACCAACCCCCCCAACTCAAACCCGTTTTGGCATTGTTTTAAAAAAAGGCATTTCCAAAGCCGAGGCCAAAGGGGGATGAGGACTGCAAAAGGGCAGAGGAATGAGGGGGGGAGACCCTGCCAGGAGAAAAACCCGGGTGCCATAAATCCGGGGATGTGGGGAGGGGGCCGGGGTGTGCTTTTGGGGGCCCCGCATGTCAAAGCCCCAAAGGCCCCCGGAAAAAAGAAACCGGCTCGATGTCAGGAGAGGGGGTGGCCACCACCGAGCGTAGGAGGGCTGATGCTGCGCCAGGTGGGGGGTAGGCCGAAACGGCCCAGCTGCGGGGGAGGGGGGGACACGCAGGGTCCGGTACCGTGTCCCATGGCGGCTGCTGGTGAAACTGAGGCTGCTGGGGAGGGGGGGCGGTGTCTTCGCGCCTCAACTCCGGGCTGTGCGGATGCCCCGGGGGTGATGCTGCGCGGGTCCCGAGGATAAACGCGGGCCCAGCGAAAAGGCGCTCCCAGGGAAGCGGTTGTGATGTGGGCGTGCGGGCCGGAGGCGCCGCGCCAGGAGAGACTGTAGAAGGGTCTATACCGTTTGGCCCGCACCGGACCGAGCCCTCCTCGGGGACTGGCGGCGGCTGGGCCCTTCTTTTTTCCCATCTAGGGCCGTGCAAGTTGGTAGGGCAGCTGTTTTAGGCAGCCGGAAGCGGGAGCTCGCTAGCAGGGGCCCCATTCCCCCGGGTTTCCCCGGTCAGCCCCGAAACTTTTTTTTTAATGAGTGTTGTGTGTTTTTTTAACTATATGATTTATTACCGGTATATTTCATGAGTTGGTTTTTCCCTATGTGAGGTCTGTTTATTTAATTTTATAGATGCCTGTACCCTACCTCGCGCTGCCTAGTTTATGCATTCTACTTGCATCCGTTCTGACTGAATTGTCTGAGTTTCGTGGTAGTGCATAGGCAGTTTCATGGTACTCTGTTTTGCACCGCTACAATTTTTGTTGCACATTTTTTTCCTTTTTGGTCCCTGTTTCCTGTCACCCCGATGCGCCCCTGTTGGGGGATCGAACATTTTGGGGATAGGACCAAAATTAGTACTTAGGGTAAGTGTTTGCAGGGTCAGGCTCCAGCCAGAACCGCCCTTATTGGGGCGATTTTCTGATTGCATATTTAGGTTAGGGTGCAATAGTTACCTTATACCTATTAGTCCCCCCCCGTCCCACATGTGTGCCTTTATTATTTGAGTGTTTCTTCTTTCACACTTTTGTTAATATATTTTGAGGTTTTTTGTGTCTGCACTGGTATGTATTTTTATAACTCTTTTTATATATTAAAAGTTATGTTTTAAGGCCATTTATTCCTCCTTTTGGTTTTCGTGCCCTTATATCTATATACCTGCCTTAGTGTCCCTATATCTATATACCTGCTTGTCTAAGGGTACAATATCTATATACCTGCTTGACTGAGAGGGCATATCTATACACCTGCCTAATTGAGGGGAAATTTACGTCCCTTTAGTGAGATGAGATGATATATAATACAGCTGCCTGATGGCTGGTACTGAGATCCATGATGTTCGATCAAATAGTGGATATAGGGTGGGCAGGAAGATAAATGGCAATGAGCTTGCTTAAATAGTGGCACAGGTAGTTACTCACCTGGGTGGATGCGAGCGTCCGCATGGAAACGGCATCTGCCCGCACACTCTGCGCCGTCGCGGACTATAAGCCGCGCATGCGCAGTATGGGTATGCAAAAAGGAACTACCATTATGGCACCACGTCCGAAGGAAACCGCACAGCACATGTGCGAAGAAACGGCGCACGCATACTGCGAAGAAGGGCCGCGGTGAAGTGATGGAAAGCGCATGGCTATGTAAGAATGAATAACTGTGTGGTGGGACAGAAATAGAATATAAGATGCAGGAATGCCCACCCCCACACACCAAAGCCAGGGCCAAGATTATAAATATTGGGGTTGTTATGTTAATAAAGGGTTAAAAGGATACACCACTTTAAAAAATATGGCCATAACAACATAAGGATATATCTATGTTCCAAACATACCATTCAAGTGTAAAACTTAATAACCACAAGTTACAGTGAGAACTACAAGATAACCTAATGGATACTATTAATTAAATAAATATATGATAAATTGACAGAAAAATAAAATAAGTGAACAAGGCTCTTTTTGTTTAATGGCCGTTATTACCACCAGCTCAAAGGGACCGCTATGGGGAGTTCTTGTGCTCCCTCATACGCAAGTATAGTGCTTTTGCAAGGGACTATTCATGTATGTACTCATGTATGTAGAGATTTATTGTTCCTGCTTGCGGCGCTGGTCTAGTACGAGGCGGATGCAGCTGGATGCGGTGGCATTTGAGGATACGGAGTTCTTACATTGCTCCCATTGTGATGGGTGGATTGAATGGCTAGCTGTGAGCCGTGGGAGAATCTTCAATGGGGAACTTGTGAGGTCAGACTGTGGGAGGGAGGGTGGCCTAGCCATAGGGCCTACATTTTATTAAAATTTGAGTATGAATTTTACATTGGAAAGAAAAGTATTTATGATTTTAGTCTTGAGACAAACAATGCAGTGGAACATGTATTTAATGGGGTCTGCAGCTCTATTGGAATGAATATGCATATTAAACATACAAGAAGAAGAGCTTTATGGAAGATAATATGACAGTGGTCTATTTTTACAGGGGAGTTTAATTCTCAATGAATATGCATATTAGATATTGAAGAGAAGGCTTAGGGGAATTGAAAAAAAATGGCAGTGGGCTGTGTAAGGGTGATACCTAGTCCTGCTTAGTTCTTCTAGTGAGGCACCCAGATGCAATAAAATGAGAGAAGTGAGATGGAAGCCCATAACAGTCAGGGCTGAGGTGTATGTTGTTGCAGTGCATTGGCCGGGCAGTACGGTAAGATGGGGCGCAAGCCTGTTTTGGAGATGGCAAATTTTACTGATGGTTGTTGGCTCTTGAGAGGATGGTGGCAGCTTCAGCAGGACATTTATGAGTGTGCACGCGCGGAAGGGGGAGTGGGTTTTATTGGGGTTCTCTGATAGCTAATTGGTGAGCACCTGAACGTGGTGTTTACCTAACATGATATAAAAGGAAATGAGCTTAGACCACATGTGATCGGACCTCTAAGCCTTGAAAAAAGCCAGGTTAGCTGGGGAAACAATGTCGGCGAGGTCAGGCATGACGTTTTAAAATTGTGATCTCTCACCTCTGTCTACAAGTGTCACCTGCTGCAGAAAGGTGTCACAAGGGGGCCTTATTTGTTCTGTGTCTATGAGATTAGGACACTGCCCAAGTAGTTTGGCTTGGGATCCCTTACTGAAGTTATACTTGCTATAGATAAAGGCTCTCTTGTTAATAGGTGGGGTTCCACCAGACTTGAATGATAGAAAGGGATTATTCCCTCTTTCAGAAGCAAGGGTTAAATGATGAGGATAGAGATCGGTTTTTAAATAGTGTGTATAGAGGGTTTAAAAGTTAGATATAATAAAAGTTACGTTTTAGTGTTTAATAGAGAGAGAACTGATAGAGTTTAAGTTTGCCTATGGCAAAATAGTAATATACCCTCATACGCAAATCTCTTCCTGGGCTGGTGGGAAAACATTATTGTTTTTTCAGAACAGTATTATATTTACAAAAACATTTTTTTTTTTTGGGACCGCTAAAAATCGATGAAAACGTCATACTATTCAGGACCGTACCTGTTCAACGAATTGTTGATAGACTAAACTTAATAAAATGGGGTTTAAGATTCACTTCACCATTCAGGCTTCCGAATTAGTCTTCCGGATAACACTATTAAGAAGATCAAATGGAATTTTGGGAAACTACTCTAACAAAAACCCACGGGGGGAAATAGCCTCCTTGGGGTGGGACAGTGCACACTCCTTTTCCCCCTACGCCGGGGTATACCAAAAGGTAAATACATCAACAGAAAAAATTGTTTAAACCCCTGTCCTTTTTTTAAGAAGGAAGCCGACATACTTAAAGGAGGTTTACTGAACGGGCACCCCCCAAAATATTCTGGGGGAAGCCAAAAATTGGGCCGTAGTGCCGATCGGTCATCACTACGAAACCACAAAGATGCCATCAAAATGATAAAAAACAAAAATTGTGGGCACTTCGAAAATGCCTCAAACAAGTTTTTGGGGAATTTTTAAAATTCTGCCCCTCCTAAACAAATCCGGATCCTCAGGGCTTACCGAACTATCCTCCAAACTCCTTCCGACGTGGAAAAAACATAGGAACCTTTTGGGACACATCACTAACCCCTCCTAAAGTAAGATACTTGGCTACGTATAACATCACTGGGACCTACAAATCGGGAGCTCAAGGCTTGCAAATTTTTTGCACCTAAAGGGGGCAAAATCTACAATACAGGAGAGAGTTTTTAAAGCTTTCAACTAGAAATTGAAAAACCAGAGGTGAAAGTCTATCAAGCATCTTGCAACGCCACTCATGTCGTGGGAAAAACAGTACGTGAGTTTGGGACCCCATTTTGGAGCATGTATTATTTCGTAATAAACTATCCCCCTTTTGGCACAACACATGAATGGCACATCTTGAAAACCCCCTCGACTGACCTTTTCTGAAATCGAAGTCGTGACTCCACATTTCGAAAGGCGACTTTGAAAAAAAAGTCCTTCAACGTGGGGCCAATTGGTTTTTTCCCCTTAAAACATACTTCCATTTGGCATAAAAGTTTCCTGTAGTTTTGCATCTTTATTTAACCAAGTTTGTCGTACTCCACCTTTTTTGATTCTGTGATATCACTGTATCTTTTTACTATGCTTATATCTCTTTTTTGTTTTTTATTTATTTTTTCCTTAATAAGAATCTTGAGCCTTTTTTTACTTTTTTATTTTATTTTTCTGTCAATTTACTATATTTTTTTAATTAATAGTATCCATTGGGTTATCTGTAATTGGGGTTATTTAAATTTTTTTACTTAAAGGTATGTTTGGAACATAGATAAAACCTTATTTATGGCCATATTTTTTTTAAGTTTCGATCCTATACCTTTTTTAACATAACAACCCCAAATTTATAATCTTGGCCCTGCTTTGGTGTGTGGGGGTGGGCATTCCTGCATCTTATATCTATTTTTTCCCACCACACGTTATTCATTCTTACATAGCCACGCTTTCCCCTCCTTCACCCCCGGCCCTTTTCGCAGTATGCGTCCCGTTTCTTCGCCATGGCTGTGCGGTTTCCTTTGGCCGCGGCGCCCTTTTGGTGTTCCTTTTGCATACCCATACTGCGCATGCGCGGGTTAGTAGTCCGCGACAGCGCAGAGTGTCGGGACAGATGCCTGTTTCCATGCGGACGCTCGCATCCACCCAGTAAGTAACAACCTGTGCCACATTTAAGAAAGCTCATAGCCCGCATTTATCATTCCTGCCCACCCAACAATATGCCACTATGTTGTATCGAACATCATGGATCCTCAGTACCAGGCCATCAGCTAGCGTATATATATCACTCCACTAAAGGCACGTCAGTTTCCACCTTAATTGCATTTTTGCCTGGTTCCTGATGAACCCGGTTATTCCTGCCGGTAGAAACGCCCGGAAGTTATGAAGGAATATATAAAAAAAGAGATAACAAAAGATAAACAATCTGGCTTTTCAATATTATGTTTTGATTCTTTGCAATCTTGCCCTCGTTCTCCGCATATATTTTCTGTGCTGAATAATTGAGTAATGTAATTTATATACTATCCCCGTAGCATAAGATATAATGTAGTATAATTTGTATAGTATGCTTATATCTTGTCCTGTGTTTATAGTTCTTTTACTTAGTTACTTTACAATCACACATTTTTGCACTTTTTTATAGTTCGCTCATTTTTTTTTTTCTTTATTCCTTGTGTAGTAATTTATTGTAATTATTTACTGGATAGAATAGGGATTTCCTTAGAGGCGTGGTAGATTTAGTTCCTGAGTGGGTTTCACCCTACTTCAGGCGGTTTTCCCCTACTTTTCCTAGGGTATTAGCAAATTCCTAGGGGAGTAATAGGGACTTGTTAGAGGAGTTCCTATCCTTTTTATTCATTGGTATTATAATAAAAATTTGTTATTTTAGCCTGAAGGTGTATTTTACCACATTTGTAGTTTTTGCCTATATTTTGTATACGCCGGGCCCGCATCTTCTGGGTGTACTCTTCACCCGTCATTTCAAAAAAGAGATTTTGTAGTTTTTTTCTTGACATATATACCTATCTAACTGCAATGACCTATTGTATATAGCTTCCTATCTGAGGGGACATATATACCTATAAGTAAGGAGGTTGCGGGAAATGTGATGATTCTAAATATATGTGTCCAAATCTGCAGGGACGAGTAATTGCCGGAGAGCAATCACAGCATGAAAGGTGAGAACCGATGGAGAAGAGAAAAGGAAAGTGAACAACACTGGAACAGAAAGCACGTCTCCTGTCACTAGATGTTAACTGCAGTGTAATCCTTAATATGTCTGCAGAGCGAGTCTACATACAACTAGTATCTACCACTAATCTGTCACTGTTATAGGCGGTAATATATGTAACTCAGAGCCTGTTTGTACAGCTGATGGTCACACATGTGGGGGGTCGCAAGGAGGCGAGAAGGAATTGAGGGAGTGGTGCGAATTTGTTTGGGAGCGAGGGGGGTGGGCCGCCATTGGATGTACTTGCCTAGGGACACCAAAATGCCTTGTGGCCCGGCCCAGTCCATTAATCCCTGTCCCCTGTGACAATCGCTGTGTAGCATTATCCTGTCCTGTGACACTAATCGCTGTGTTATTAGTACCTGTCCTGGTGACATCGCTGTGCGAGCATTATCCTGGGGTTACTGTGACCTCAGCTGGTGCATTATTCCCTGTCCTGTGACATACGCTGATGTGCATATATCCCTGTACTGTGACATCCGCTGTGTGCATTGTACCTGTCCTGTAACATCGCTGGTGTCATTATCCCTGACCTGTGACAATCGCTGGTGTGCTATTATCTCTGGTCCTGTGACATCGCTGTGTGTATTATCCCTGTACTTGTGCATTACGCTTGTGTGCATTATCCGCTGTCCCCTTAACAATCGCTGTGTGCATTCTCCCTGTTCCTGTGACATAGCGTGTTGCATTATCCCCTGTACTAGAGACATCGCTGTGTGTAATATAATACCTGTCCTGGTGACATCGCTGTGTGCATTATCGCTGTACCGTGACATCGCTGGTGTGCATTATCCCTGTCCTTGACATTCGCTGTGGTGCATTTTACCATTCCCTGTGACATCGCTGTGTGCATTATCCCTGTCCTGTGACATCGCTGTGTATTGTAGGCGCAGATGTATTGCTTTTCTTCCTGGTCCTGATACATGATCACTATGGGCGACATGTATGAACGGGGCTCCGCCAGAAGTCTAGCATCATTTCAGCCCGACATCTAGCGCAGTCCTGTTCGCTATATTTTTACATTACCCATACGCAAGTATGAGGCACATTACAGAGCGCCCGCAGCACTTTGTAATTCGCCTGATTTGGGGGGGGGGGGGTGCGGGAGGGTGGGGGCCACTTAAAACCGTATGAAGCTGCACCTTTATAGCTTACAGTACGGCCAAATCCAGGCGAATATCTGCAGGAACAAGGTATAGCAACATTTAGAAGTGGTTTAACTGAGCGCATAAATGTGATCACCCGAGCGCTAGAATCGCCTGATTTATAGACTTAATTTACTGAACATTCTGAAAATGCCTAAATTTCCATAGACAACGATTCACAAGTCGATGTTCTAGAGTTGATCTTGGCACCAACAGTGGACTAGAATATCTATCCCTCTGGGGCTCACCGAGCATTGATACTTTGGGTCAACCAGTGCAGATTAATACTGTGGGGCCCCAGTGGCAATGGATATCTTGAACCCACCCATGAGTGGATTCTTGTGGCCCACAATTTGCGTTGATTATCTTGGGTCCGAAACCAGTGGGCGTTGATTCTTGGGTTCCCACCATGGCGTTGATTCTTGGAGCCCACCAGTGGCCTGATTCATGAGAGCCCACCCAGTGGCGCTGATTCTAAATCTTGGGGGCCACCATGAGGAGATGATTCTTGGGGGCCAGACCAGGTGGAGTGGAAGTTGATTGGTTGGGTGCCACCATTGTGGAGTGATTTTTGTAGATCTATGGGGGCCACAGTGGAGAGTGAAGTTGATTCTTGGGGGCCACCATTGAGTTTGAGTGATTCCTTGGGGCCCAACAGGTGGAGTTTGACTCCGTTAGGGCCAAACCATTGTGTAGTTGACTCCTTGGGCCACTACCAGTGGAGTTGACTCCGTTGGGCCCAACCCAGGAGTTGACTCCTTGGGGCCCACCAGTGGAGTTTGACTCCCTTGAGGGAGACCACCAGTGGAATCTGATTCTTGGGACTCGCCAGGGGAGCGAGGTGATAATCTTGAGGCCATCCAGTGAGTAGAGCTGACTTACTTGGACTCGCCGAGTGAGTCGGGAGGTGATGGTCTTGGGCCCGCCAGTGGAGCGAGTTGACTCCTTGGGCCGCCATTGGAGCTGATACTTGGACTCGCCAGTAGGAAGCGGAGGTGAATTCTTTGGGGCCACCACAGTTGGAGCGGAGTTACTCCTTGGGGCGCCCAGTTGAGCTGATTCTTGGGGCTCGCCAGTGTCGGCGGATTTATTCGCTTGGGGCCCACCTAGTGGAGCAGATCTTGGACTCGCCAGAGGAGCGGAAGGTGATTCTTGGGGGCCCCAGTGTAGCGGTTAAGTTGATCTCTTGGGGTCCCACCATGCGCGGTATTTTCTTTGTGGCCCACCAGTGGCGCTGATTCTCTTGGGCCCTACCAGTGGGACAGTTGATTCTTGGGGCCCACCAGTGGAGCGGAGTTGATTCTTGGGGCCCACCAGTGGAGCGGAGTTGATTCTTGGGGGGCCACCAGTGGAGCGGAGTTGACTCCTTGGGGCCACCAGTGGAGCTGATTCTTGGGACTCGCCAGTGGAGCGGAGGTGATTCTTGGGGCCCACCAGTGGAGCTGATTCATGGTGGCCCACCAGTGGGGTTGGTTCTTGAGGCCAACCCTACAACTACTTCCCTTTTGTTTTCTGCCTCTATTTCTGAAAAGTAGCCCCAGGTCTGCCACGGCTTCTTTGCTCTCCTGTGGGCTAATTTAAGCCTGGGGGAGGGCATTTTGTCCCCAGAACACTGGCTCATTTCTGCAGCCTGATTTATACATTGACCCACTTCCATGTAACACTTAAGATCATTTGTTCTACTTTGATACACAGCTGAATAGTGTCCAGAAAGGTCAAGACTGGTCTGTCAATCATGCGATAATATAATGTCCTCCTTAAAAAACAGATCGATCATATGAAATCAAAATTGTCATACTCAAATAAAATTATCCCTGCTTGTCTTATTACACTTACAAGCCCAGATAATGGCGAGTATGCCAGCGAGATTAAAGTGGGTGAAAGTGCTGTGTGCATTGGCGACAGATCAGATGCATGAGCTCTTTGTCATATATTAGGGTCACCCTGAAATCTAGAGGATAATTGGCATAAGCGCCAGCCTGAACTGTGAGGCCTGTGTCCTAATCAGATGGATGTGAACTGAATTAGCTGGAGAGAAATGGCAAGGCTGCTTTAATATGCTAATCATGCTGGCAGGGATTGTACTAGCACCAATAGCAGAAAATATCCACCATAACACTGTCCCCTATGTACAGAGAAATAATCACGTATAATACTTCCCCTATGTACAAAGAATATAATCTACATAATACTTGCCCCCACATTTGACCATTACAAATATAACTACTATAATACGTACAACTCTTAATTTACACGAATAGTAACTACTATAATACTGCTCCCTAATAACAAAGAATATTCACTACTATAATATGCTCCCGAAGTACAAGTAATAAACGTACGTATAATACTGCCCCCTTATGTACAAGAAAATAACTGCATAATACTGCCCCCTATGTACAAAAGAAATAATAGCAACTCCTAATAATTCTTCACGCCTAACGTACAAGACTATAACTATGCTATAAGACTGCGCCCTATGTACAATAATATAATTCTATAATACTGCCTCCCTTATTTAACAAGAATATAACTGCTTTAATACTGCCCCCCAGGTACAAGAAAATAACGCTATACTAACTGCCCATATGTACTAGAATATAACTGCTATAATACTCCCCCCTATGTACAAAGAAAATAACACTAAAATACTGCCCGCCTCTATGAACAAGAATATAACTTACTTAAAATACTGCCGTCCCCTAATGAACCAAGAATAAAACTACTATAATACTACTGCCACCTAATGTAGGCAAGAATGATCACTAACTATACTACTACTGCCCCTATGTACACTAAGAATATAACTACTATAAACCTGCCCCCCTATGTACAGAGAATATAACTATACAAAATAAAAAAACTTGCCCCCCTAGGTAACAAAGAATATAAATACTATAATTACTGCACAAGATGTACGGGAAAATGATAACTACTAATAATGCTGCTCCCCCCTAAGTACAAATAATATAACTACTATAAATGACTGCCCCCCTATTTACAAGAAATATGACGAGTAAATACTATCCCCTATGGTACTAGAATATAAAGCTGACTGATAAAGTACTGCCCCTATGTACAAAATAAAACTACTATAATTATTGCCCCCCCTATGTACAAGAATATAATAACTAGAATAATACTCCGCCTATGTACAAGAATATAACTGACTTATAATAACAGCCTCTAGTGACAAACGAATATAAGCTATCTATAGAATACATTGCCCCCTATGTACAAGAAGATTATAACTTACTATAATTACTTCCCCTACGTAACAAGAATATAACTGCTATAATACTGCCCCCTATGTACTAAGGAATATAACTCTATAATAACTGCCTATCGCTTATTGTACAGAGAATATAAATGCAATAATACTGCCCCTTAGTACAAATGAGATAAGGTAACTGCGTATATTACTGCCCCCCTATGTAACAAGATAATATAACTGCTATTAAACAATACTGCCCACCCTTATGAAGCAAGAATAACAACGTAGCGTATAATACTACAGCCTCCTATGTACACAGAATAAACTACATAATACTGCCATCCTATGTACAAGAAATATAACTAACTATAAACTGCCTTCCCTATGTACAAGAAAATAACTATATAATACTGCTCCTATGTACAAGGATATAACTTACTAAATCAAAACTGCTCCTCTATGTACGAAGAGGATATAACTACTATAATACTGCTCCCAATGGTACAAGAATAGTAACTACTTATAATACTGCCCCAATGTACAAAAGAAATATAACGACTATTATATAAGTCCGCACAATTGTACAAGAAATATAACTAATATAATATCTGTTCTCCAATGTAACAAGAATGATACACTACTATAAATTCTGCCCCCTATGTACAAGAATATACTACTGATATATACGGCTCCTATTGTACAAGAATATAATACTATAATGACTATTACTGCCCCTCTATGATAACAAGAATAAAACAGACTATATACTGGCCTCCATATGATACAAGTAATATAACGTGACTATAATACTGCCCTATGTACAAAATATAACAACATATAAAATTGTACCACCACTATGTACAAAAATATAACTAACAATAATACTGCTCCCAATGTACAAGAAAATATTAACTACTTTACATCTCTGACCCCTATTGTACAATAGAATAAAAGCTACATATAATACTGCTCCGATGTTACAAAAGAATATAACTACTATAATACTAGCCCGTCATATTTTACAAGAATATAACTACTATAATACTGCTCCTATGTACAAGAATATAACTACTATAATACTGTCTTTCCTATAGCAAAATATACACTACTATAATACTGCCCTCTTATGTAAAAAACAAAAACAAGAATTATAACTACTATATAACTATGTTCCTATGTACAAGAATATAACTACTATAATACTGCCCCTATGTACAAGAATATAACTACTTGCGGGTAACACAGTTTGTTTTCTGATGCTTTTCACCTGACACGCAAATGTCCATCCATTCCATGAAGTAGAAAATGTGACACATCGGAGAAGACAACACTTTAACAACCAGCAGAGTCCAATTCAGATAAAATTGAAGCCTTTTTTTGATAATGCAGCTTGATTATCTGCTCTGGGGCCCCAAATCACAGAAAGGGTTAGAAAGGGTCATGAATCCCTCTCCAGGGCCTATAAAAACATAGGGGTTACAGAGGTGCATGACACCTCTCTCCAGGGCCCCAACACAGTGGGTTAGCAGAGGTGCATACATCCTTCCCCCGGCCCCCTACACAGTAGGGTTTCATGGTGCAGTGACATCCTATGCCTGGGCCTCTACACATGGGGTTTTAGCAAGGTGAGTACATTCCCCTTCGCTCCGGGGCCCCTAAGGTGGGGTTAAAAGGGGGCAGTGACATCCTCTGCTCCGGGGCCCCATACACATAGGGTTAGCAGGGGTCATACATCCTCTGCTCCGGCCCCATACACGAAGGTTTAAAAGTGAAAGTGACATCCTCTGCCCGGGCCCCAACCATATTTTTCAGGGGGTAAGTGACAACCCTGCTCCGGGGCCCCCATACACAGTAGGTTAGCAGAGGTGCAGGCATCCGTTGCCTCCGGGCCCCATACCAGTGGTTGAAAGGTGCAGTGACCCCCGTCTGCCCGGGGCCCCATACACATAGGTTCGCTATTGTTTAACAAACATTGAAGGGCAAGGCATAACCAACATCCTCACATTTACTTGTCTAATGCTTCTCACAAAATTAAAAAATCGTCAGGATTTCTTAGCAATTTTTTGATCAAAGGGTAAACCCTTTTACCAGTTCACGGCGACCTCTATAAGGTGGGTCCCTACACTACATGGGGGCAGCAAACACAGAAGAGGGGCACAGCCCAGTGGCCCAACAGACCCGCTGCTGCCAGACCTAGCCCCCCCCCAGCACAGCAGCACAGCAGCAATGGCCCCCAACAGCACTGCGTTGTTTAGACACACGCTGTTTCGCCCCGGGCTCATTTTGGGTTTTTACGCCCCCGGGTCCTCCGCCCCCCCTCGCCCTTCAGTCTTCGTTCCCCTCTCACATCAACGTCGCATGGTGTCTGCAGTTTCCTCGTCCCTTATTCACATTGGCGCCATTTCTCCCCTCACAATACTTGCACCACAACAGCCGCCAACAGGTCCCAACCTGTCAATGCCAGAAATACCGACACCCTGCGCCCGAAAGCCAATAATCATCCCAACTCTGATACATGCCCTCATTTACTCATGGGAGCAGCCAGTGATGTGTAGACAGCCTATCACACCTTATAAACCCACCAAGCCAGCGCACCACACGGGACTTCCCTCATGAGGTATGGTCTGCTGACCCTGAAACTAGGACATAACAGTGTGACTGGACTGTGTATAGTAGATGGCAATTACAGTGCAAAAAATACATTTTTCTTAAAGTTCCATACACGCAAGGCCTCATTTATCAAAGCTTTCTAGCAGTAAGACTATCCTTGTTTCCAATAGCAGCCAATCAGAGCCCACAGCAACCAATCAGAGCTCATAGCAACAATCAGAGCCCATAGCAACAATCAGAGCCCATAGCAACCAATCAGAGCCCATAGCAACCAATCAGAGCTCATAGCGACCAATCAGAGCTCATAGCGACCAATCAGAGCTCATAGCACCCATCAGAGCTCATAGCGCCCAAATTCAGAGCTCATAGTAACAATCAGAGCTCATAACGACCAATCAGAGCTCATGGCAACCAATAAGTGCCCATAGCAACCATTCAGAGCTCAAAGTAACCAATCAGAGCTCACAGCAACCAGCCAGAGCTCATAGCGACTAATCAGATCCCATAGCGACCAATCAGATCCCAGATCAACCAATCAGATCCCATATCAACCAATCAGACATCATAGCGACCCACCAGAGCCCATAGCGACAAATCAGAGCTCATAGCAATCAATCAGAGCTCTGATTGGTCATTATGGGCTCTGATTGGTTGCTGTGAGCTCTGATTGGTCGCTATGGGCTCTGATTGGTCGCTATGGCTCTGATTGGTTGCTATGGGCTCTGATTGGTTTCTATGAGCTCTGATTGGACAAGGACAGTCTTGGCACAGGACAGTTTTCATAGATAAGGTGGGGGCAATATAAAGTAACCCCCTTACAGACATATAACACTATAGCCTTATACTCTAGTCACATCCAAAGATGCAATTACAGTTCTGTTGTTAGTTCTCAGCAGGATCGTCAGCAGCTCCAGATAGACTGGACCAGGCCTTGGTCGCCCATTACTATCAGAGTAAACTCACTGTATAATATTCAAGCCGAGGATCAGGGTCGCTCAGTTATTATCCCTAGACCCGGAGCGGTCAGGCTGCAGGTTGTCTACATGTCACAGAAGAGCTTGTCCTGCCACATTACATATCTCTACCAGGAAACCAATAGGAATCCTTTGGATGCAGCTTGGGATGTGAATGGAGAGAGAAAAAATCACATCTTTCAAAATTTACAGCAGAAGCTTTATAAACTGAATATGATGTGTGGATAGAAGCTGAAATATTGTCTCTATATCTTGTATAAGAGGAACCAATAGAAATTTTGTGGAGGCAGCATTAGATGTGAATGGAGCTTTGTAAAGCAGCTTTGGTTGCAACTACAGAGAAAACGATTTTGTCTCTCACAATCTGCAACAGATCTGTAGACAGAAGCCGAAATATTGTCTTCCCCTATTATCTAGATTTTGTATAACAGGAATCAACAGAAATTCTTTGAATGCAGCTTTGGATGTGAATGGAGCTTTGGATGTAAATAGAGGAAAAATTATAATGTCTCTCAAAATCTGCAATGAATATGTAGACAGAACCTGAAATATTGTGTTTGCATATTATCTATATCTCGTATATCAGGAATCAATATAAATTCTTTGTATGCAGCTTTGGAGGTGAATGGAGCATTGGAAAGCAGCTTTGAATGTGAATGGAGAGAAAAAGGGATCGTGGCCTTTAAAATCTGCAACAGGTCTGTAGACAGAAGCCAAAATATTGTCTTCCCCTATTATCTGTATGTTGTGTAACAGGAATCAATAGAATTTCTTTGAATGCAGCTTTGGATGTGAATGGAGAATTGGAAAGCAGCTTTGGTTGTGAGTGGAGGAAAAATTATCTTGTCTCTCAAAATCTGCAATGAATATGTAGACAGAATCTGAAATATTGTCTTCCTCTATTATCTATATGTCGTAGAACAAACATTGATAGAAATTCTTTGTATGCAGCTTTAGATGTGAATGGAGCATTGGAAATCAGCTTTGGATGTTAATGGAGAGAAAAAGGGATCTGTAATGAATATGTAGACAGAACCTGAAATATTGTGTTCGCATATTATCTATATCTCATATAACAGAAATCAACAGAAATTCTTTGAATGCAGCTTTGGATGTGAATGGAGCATTGGAAATCAGCTTTGAATGTGAATGGAGAGAAAAAGGGATCGTGCCTTTTAAAATCTGCAACAGATCCGTAGACAGAAGCCGAAATATTGTCTTCCCTTATTATCTTTGTTGTATAACAGGAATCAATAGAATTTCTTTGAATGCAGCTTTGGATATGAATGGAGCATTGGAAATCAGCTTTGGTTGTAAGTGGAGGAAAAATTATCTTGTCTCTCAAAATCTGCAGTGAATATTTAGACAGAACCTGAAATGTTGTGTTCGCATATTATCTATGTCTCTTATCACAAGAATCAATAGAAATTCTTTGAAAGCAACCTTGGATGTAAATAGAGAAAAAATTATAATGTCTGTCAAAATCTGCAATGAATATTTAGACAGAACCTGAAATATTGTCTTTCCCTATCATCTATATGTCGTATAACAATCAATAGAAATTCTTTGAATGCAGCTTTGGATGTGAATGGAGCATTGGAAAGCAGCTTGGAATCATGTCTTTTAAAATCTGCAACAGCAGCATTGTAAATGCAACGTGATAGATTGGAGCTGAAACATTGAAAACATTATTTAGAAGCTGAATTTTTCAGTAACATTAGGGAGCTATTTTTGATTGATCACAAAAAAAATAATTTCTGGCAGGTGCCAAACAGGGCCACAATCTGTCTGTGAATGTGAAAAAGGAGGTAACAAGGCAAATATAACAATAGTACAAAAAGTTATCGAAAAGACAATTATCTTCAAGAGTTTTTCTAGATAAATGTCCGCTAGGTGGCGCTGTTCCAATGCAATCTGCAGAGAAGTGATGTTAAATGACCGGCAATATGGCTGCCTCCGGTCACACGACAAAACGAAAATATTCTCAGTCATGGGGGGCGGCCGACCCTGAGCAGCGGGCGTCATGCTCACCCCGCTCCGATCAATGCTCAGTGACTACTCCGACTCCCATCATCCATACGGGGCTGTCTGGCTGGAGTGACTACACTGCGATGATGTTTTGGTATATGAAGTATCCACGGACTCCGCTCCCCGAGCAGAAATCCTTCCAAGACGCCTGCGTTTCCCGCTCAACTATCTGGCCAGGAAATGAAGGTAGATTGTCTAAAATTGTATCAAAACACCCCTATATATTATCACCACATACCTGGATGATATTGCATACCGTGTACTATCCGTCAGTGGAGTAATCGCCCTGATAAAGAGCGGCTCCGCTTTATTGACAGACCGTATCACTACATGCGTGCATAAACACCTTTATATCCCAGTTATCCCAACGCGTTTCCCCCATGTAATTTCTGGGTTCATCAGGGGATTCAAAAACTCTTACTGTGGAACAAGATCACACTATATACAACGCATATACTACAACTCATACATACACCATTAAGGTTAGATAGATAGACTGATACTTAGCTTGAGTACTGCTAGGTATAAACACGATGAGTCCTGCAGCTCCTCTGGTATGTTGGCACCCAAGATAGTAGGGATACAGGGCAGGATTATCCCTGCATCCCTTAAATATCCTAAACAGCCCCTGTGATGTATACAGTGTAAACCCCTACTTCCTACAAGTAGGTGGTGATAGTTTATGCCCATTCCTAGGTTCCCATAGGCATGTGTGCATACTATACCAGCCTCGTTTCTTCCGGCGTTCCAAATGCTGAGCTGCGCATGAATATAATAAATTACATTTATTATATTCATTGATTGCTTACAGCTTGGTAATATATGTCAGCTGAGGACAATGAATTCTTGTACCCCGTATGTCTTAACTTTGCCCCTGTAGTAAGCCCAATCTAAACTGTATTTGTCTGCCACTATATAGTTGCTCCGGCATAACTGAAGTCACATGACCCGCTACACATAACGGTATATCAGAGAGGATGTGTTGATATTAAGAAAGAGCTCCTACCATTATTCCATTGGCAATTGGACAATATATACAGTTAGGTGTATATTTGCACCATATCTTGTAGAATCTTAAATATGGTGATTATTTGGGCGAGATGGTTTTACGTCCTGACATGCGCAGTGCTTTGCTATGGACGCCAGGCACCGCGTGGTGCGGGCCGGCCTTCCAGCACAGACGCGCTGTTTTCTCCGTCTGCGCTTACCGGAGGTGACGGTGTCTTCGCTTCCGGTCATGCGCAGCTCAGCATTTGGAACGCCGGAAGAAACGAGGCTGGTATAGTATGCACACATGCCTATGGGAACCTAGGAATGGGCATAAACTATCACCACCTACTTGTAGGAAGTAGGGGTTTACACTGTATACATCACAGGGGCTGTTTAGGATATTTAAGGGATGCAGGGATAATCCTGCCCTGTATCCCTACTATCTTGGGTGCCAACATACCAGATGGGCTGCAGGATTCATCGTGTTTATACCTAGCAGGACTCAAGCTAAGTATCAGTCTATCTATCTAACCTTAATGGTGTATGTAGGAGTTGTAGTATATGCGTTGTATATAGTGTGATCTTGTTCCACAGTAAGAGTTTTTGAATCCCCTGATGAACCCAGAAATTACATGGGGGAAACGCGTTGGGATAACTGGGATATAAAGGTGTTTATGCACGCATGTAGTGATACGGTCTGTCAATAAAGCGGAGCCGCTCTTTATCAGGGCGATTACTCCACTGACGGATAGTACACGGTATGCAACATCATCCAGGTATGTGGTGATAATATATAGGGGTGTTTTGATACAATTTTAGACAATCTAAGTAAAGGTTATGTTTTAACAGGGATTATTATTTGCAGTGATATTTTGGTTTACATCCTTTGTTCATATAATAATTGCAGTGTTTCAGGAAATGAAGGTATTCAAGTTATGAGCTAAATGTAAAAAAAATACAAAAGCATTAAAAAGCCGTCGGTGTCAGGAGGAGGACACTGCACAAATATGAGTCTGGGATTAGAGAGGTTCTGGCCGGTATTGTATCCAGAAATTACTGGGGGAGTAGATTATAGCGGATAATTATAATGTCCTCCAATGTTCTTTACACAGTAGGGTTAGCAGAGGTGCAGTGACATCCGTCTGCTCCGGGGCCCCATACACAGTAGGGTTAGTAGAGGTGCAGTGACATCCGTCTGCTCCGGGGCCCCATACACAATAGGGTTAGCAGAGGTGCAGTGACATCCGTCTGCTCCAGGGCCACATACACAGTAGGGTTAGTAGAGGAGCAGTGATATCCGTCTGCTCTGAGGCCCTATACACAGTAGGGTTAGCAGAGGTGCAGTGACATCCGTCTGTCCCGGGGCCTCATACACAGTAGGGTTTTTAGAGGTGCAACGACATCCGTGTTATCCGGGGGCCTCATACACAGTAGGGTTAGCAGAGGTGCAGTGACATCCGTCTGCTCCAGGGCCCCATATGCAGTAGGGTTAGCAGAGGTGCAGTGACATAACGTCTGCTCCATTGCCCCATATGCAGTAGGGTTAGCAGAGGTGCAGTGACATCCGTCTGCTCCTGGGCCCCATACACAGTAGGGTTAGCAGAGGTGCAGTGACATCCGTCTGCTCCGGGGCCCCATACACAGTAGGGTTAGCAGAGGTGCAGTGACATCCGTCTGCTCCAGGGCCCCATATGCAGTAGGGTTAGCAGAGGTGCAGTGACATCCGTCTGCTCCTGGGCCCCATACACAGTAGGGTTAGCAGAGGTGCAGTGACATCCGTCTGCTCCAGAGCCCCATACACAGCAGGGTTAGCAGAGGTGCAGTGACATCCGTCTGCTCCGGGGCCCCATACACAGTAGGGTTAGCAGAGGTGCAGTGACATCCGTCTGCTCCGGGGCCCCATACACAGTAGGGTTAGCAGAGGTGCAGTGACATCTGTCTGCTCCGGCCCCATACACAGTAGGGTTAGCAGAGGTGCAGTACATCGCGTCAACAGCTGGTGGCGCCCATACACAGGTAGGGGTTAGCAGAGAGTGCAGTGACATCCGTCTTCAACTGTGGCCCATACACATTAGGGTTAGCAGAGGTGCACTGACCTCCGTCTGCTCCCGGGGCCCCATAACAGTAAGGGGTTAGCAGAGGTGCAGGTGACCTCTGTCTGCTCTCGGTCCGCAAACACAGTATGGGTTAGCAGAGATGTCAGTGACATCCCATCTGCTCCAGGGCCCCATACACAGAAGGGTTAGCAGAGGGTGCATTGACTAGTCGTCAGCTGCGGGCCCCATACACAGGCAGGGTTAGCAAGAGGTGCAGTGACATCTGTCTCCCCGGGCCCATACACATAGGGTTAGCAGAGGTGCGAGGTGACATCTGTCTGTCTCCGGCGGCCCCCATACACACATAGGTTAGCAGATGTGCCATGACATCTGTACTGCCCCGGGAGAGACCCCATCACACAGTAGGTTTAGCAGAGGTCAGTGACATCCGTCCCTCCTGGCCCCTACACAGTAGTGGTTAGCAGAGGTGCAGTGACATCCGTTCTGCTCTGGGGCCCCATACACAGCAGGTTAGCAGAGGTGCAGTGACATCCTGTACCCAGCTGCCGGATGGCCGCAATACACAGTAGGTTAGCAGAGAGGAAGCAGTGAACATCCGTCTGCTCAGGAACCCATAGACAGTAGGCGTTAAGCAGAGGAGCAGTGACATCCGTCTGCTCAGGGCGACCCCGATATCACAGTAGGTAGCCAGATGTGGCAGTTTCATCCATCTGCTCTGGGGCCCCATACACAGTAGGGAATTAGCAGAGTGCAGTGACATCCATCTCCTCCGGGGCCCCATACACAGTAGAGTTTAGCAGAGGTGCAATTGACATCCTCTCTCTCCGTTGGCCCAATACACAGTAGGGTTAGCCAGAGTGCAGGTGACTATCCATCTTGCTCCGGGGCCGCAATACACAGATAGGGTTAGTAAGGTGCAGTGACATCGTCTGCTCAGGGACCTCCATACACAGTAGGGTTAGCAGAGGTACAGTTTTTTCATCCATCTGCTCCGGTGCCCCATTATGGCAAGTAGGTTATAGCAGAGGATGCAGTGACATCCGGTCTGCTTCCATGGCCCCATTACACAGTAGGGTTAGCATAGGTGCAGTGGCATGCGCGTCTGCTCCGGTGGCCCATACCACAGTAGGGTGTAGCAGGGAGGAGCAGTGACATCCGTCGTGCTCCGGGGGCCGCCAATAACACAGTTTAGGTTAGTCAGAGGTACAGTTTCATCCATCTGCTCTGTGGCCCCATAACACATTAGGGTTAGGCAGAGAGTGGGCAGTGACATCCGTCTTCTCCGGGCCCCATACACAGTAGGATAGCAGAGCGTGCAGTGACATCCGTCTGCTCCGAGTTCCCCATACAGCCAATAGGTAGCATGCATGTGCATGACCATCCTCTAGCTCCCGGTGCCCAATACACAGTAGGGTTAGCAGAGGTGTCCGTGACATCCGTCTGCTCCATGCCCCATACCACCAGTAGAGGTTAGCAGCAAGGTGCGGAGACAATCCCTCTGCTCAGGCCCCATGTACACAGTAGGGTTAGCGAGAGGTGCAGTGACACCGTCTGCTCCGGTGGCCCCATACACAGTAGGGTTTAGCAGAAGGTGCAGTGACATCCGTCTGCATCCGGGGCCCATACACAGTAGGTTAGCATAAAAGAGTGGCGGTTGGACATCCTGTCTGCTTTCGAGGCCCCAAACAACAGCAAGGATTAGCAAGGTGGCAGTGACATCTCGTCTGCTTCTGGAGCCCCCATACATAGTAGGGTTAAAATGAGGTGTAAACAGTGACATCCGTCTGCTCTGGGGCCCAGCATACACAGTAAGGTTAGCAGAGGTTCAGTGTACATCGGTCAGCTCTGTCGATCCATACATAGTAGGAGGATGGGAGAGCAGAGTGCAGTGACATCCCGTCTCTCTGGGGCCCCATACACAGAAAGTAAGCATAGTGCAGTGACCCGTCTTGCTCCGTTGGCCCATACACAAGTAGGGCTAAGCAGAGGTGCGGTGACATCGCGTCTGCTCCGGGCCCCATACACAGTAGGTTTAGCATAGTGAGTGTCGGTGACATCCTTCTCCTCCAGGGCCCCATACACAGTAGGGTTAGCAAGGTGCAGTACATCTGTCTCTCTGGGGCCCCATATCAGTCAGGGTACGCAAGAGGTGCCGTAACATCTGTGTGCTCCGGGAGGCCCACTACACATTAGGAGTTAGCAGAGGTGCAGTGACATCCATCATCTCTGGGGGACCGTGTACACCGTAAGGGTTAGCAGAGGGTACATTGACAGCCGGTCGCTCAGGGGCCCGATACACATTAGGAAGTTATGTCAGAGGTGCAGTGACATCCGTCCTGCTCCGGGGCCCCATACACAGTAGGTTAGCAAGAGGTGCGTGACATCCATCTGCTCTGGGAGCCCCATACACAGTAGGGTTAGCAGAGGTGCAGTGACAGTCCGTAGTGCGCTCAAGGCCCCATACACAGTAGGGTTAGCAGAGGGTACAATGACATCTGTCTGCTCCGGTGCCCCCAAACACAGTAAGGGTTCTACAGAGGTGCCAAGTGACATCTGTCGCTCCAGGCCCCATACACAGTAGGGTTAGCAGTAGTGCAGTGACATCCCATCTGCTCCCAGGGCCCCATACACAGTAGGGTTATGAAGAGTGAGGCATGTGAACATCCGTCTGCTCCGGTCCCATACACAGTAGGCGTTAGCAAGGGTGCAGTGACCTCTCCCTGCTCCGAGGCTCCATACACAATACGGGTTATTAGAGGATGCAGTGACACCGTCTGCTCCAGGGCCACATACACAGGAGGGTTAAGTTAGAGGGTGCCGTGACATCTCGTCTGCTCTGGGGCCGCATACACAGTAGGTTAGACAGAGGTGCAGTGTACATCCGTCTGCTCCAGAGGCCCATAACACAGTAGGGTAAGTAGAGGTGCAGTGACATCCGACTGCTCCATGGGCCACATACACAGTAGGTTACAGATGTGGCAGTGGATATCCGTACTGCTCCAGGACTCCATAGCACATGTGAGGGTTAGCAGAGGTGCAGTGACAATCCTTCTGCTCCTGGCCCCATACACAGTAGGGTAGCAGAGCTGCAAGACAATCCTGCAGCACCAGGGCCTCCATACACATTAAGGGTTAGCAGAGGTGCAGTGACATCCTATCTGCTCCGGCGCCCCATACACAGTAGGAGTTAGCAGAGTGCAGTGACCAACCCTTTTTCCCTCTCGCTGGGCTCTGGGCCCCATACACAGTAGGGGGTAGGCAAGATGCATGACATCCGTCTGTTCCAGTTCCCCATAAACAGTAGGTTAGCAGTAGGTGCAGTGACATCGGTCTCTCTCCAGGCCCCAACATCACATTTAGGGTTAGCAGAGGTGCACGTGAACATCCGTCTGCTCCGGGGTGCACCATACACAGTAGGGTGTTAGACAGAGGTCGCATGACATCTGTCTGCTCCGGAGGCCACCATACACAAGGGTTAGTCGAGGTGCAGTGACATCTGTCTGCTCCGGGCCCCATACAACAGTAGGGTTAGCAGAGATGCATTGAACATCGGACTTGCTCAGTCCCATACGACAGTAGGGTTAGCAAAGGTGCAGTGACATCCATCTGTCCAGGCCATTACACATTAGTGTTATCAGAGGTGCAAGTGACATCCGTGCCTGCACTGTGGCCCATACACAGTATAATCAGAAAAACGGAACAAACAGAGGAGGGTGGCGCACAATAGCGTTATACTGAAGATCAGTGAGTAATATATCGAAGAAAGTAATCTTCTCACCTTTTGGTGTTAGCGCTCTTATTATAGAGGTACAACACTCAATAAGCGCTTTGGCAGGGCGTGTTTATAACCCCGTAGCCCTTACAATGGCAGGCCGGTGACTCTGTCGCCTCCGTTCGGATAACCGTGGGAGAAAGTTTGCCACAAATAGAAAAAAAGAAAAAAATGGACCCGGCGCACGTGCAGTGGAAGTAGAAAAAAGCCCAGGCAAAGCTTTTCATTAAATGTTTTTTATTCTTAAAAATGCCGCGCATTACCGAGACATAAATAAAAAACATAAATGAACATAAAATAGACTTTACACGCGTTTCGCGCGTGTACCCGCACTTCAGTCAAGAGTATAGAATAACAGAAAAAACAAAGTATATATAAAGCCAACATGTGTACAATTCGAGTTGTTGACTTTTTATACAGGAAGTGACTAAGAACACCTGTTGGGGTAGAAGATCCCGGAAGATAATTATGAGGAAGTAAGAAGTGCATTCCAAGAATAAAGACGAGCAAGAAGAAGGAATGACGGGAAGACATGAGTCATCCATTAGATACCAAGTTTCATATCCGATCTTTAAATATGATGGTTAAAAAAATAAAAACTGAAATATAAACCTAAATCAGGTGTATGTTGGTTTTTTGTGTGTCATTCGGATAAGGCGGCAAAATATACATTAGGGTAGAGTATAGATAATTCACTACTCGCGCCAGAATTTAGTTGAGTAACATGTGTGAAAATTACTAAGAAAAGATGGGTCTGTAGAATAAAAGCGAGAAACATCCAATGGAAAGGGAGGGCGGAAATACAAAGTGAACGCAATAGGGATGATTAGAAACTAATTTGGAAACAGATTGCCCACTGTGACATCCGTCAGCTCCGGGGCCCCCATACACATAGGAGGTATATCAAGGAGGGTGCAAGTGACACTCCGTCTGCTCCGGGGCCGCCATACGACAGTAGGTTAAGCAGAGGGCGAAGTGACATCCAGCTGCTCCAGGCCCCAAACAGCAGTAGGTGTTATCAGAGGGTGCTCTGTGGACATCGCTCTGCACTGTTGGCCCATACACAGTATGGAGTACAGAGGTTGCAGACAATAAAAATAAAACAGAAAACGCTCACCGCAATTTGAAGATCGCTGCATAGGATCTGACTGCTCCCTTCCACACACGGTGCACTGAAAGAGAGGTAGGTATCCGACTGCGGGATCGCAAACGCAGAAAGTAATTACAGGAGGAATTTTCAGCACTCTGCTCGGGGTAATTAGGGAGAAAAGTTGGTGAGCGTTGAAAAAAACGCACTTTTATTGGATCAAGAGTAACAAAAGTGTTTTAAATCACAGAAACACTACATCTTGTTGACTAAGCGTTTCAGCCAGTATAGATGGCCCTTAGTCATAACAGAACACAATCGTAGTATTGAAACAACACCATATATACAACCACTTATCCTGAAAGCAATTAGCGAAAAGCGCCACCTGAACTTTAACTTCTTTATATGTGTGTATAAAAGACATTTGCTTAAGATTAGAAATGACAAAAAAATGTACAACTAAATCTTATGCAAACAGATTTAATACAGAGAGTATGACATATAATTAAAATATAACTATATAGGTCCTATCTATAATTCAGGCCTGCAGGAATCGTGTATCTAACAATAGAAACCAATGGCTTCCTATAGGTGAGTAACCTCGCACCATCCTCCCCCTCGAGGGGTGGGGTTTGTTACAACCTGTTTCTATAGCCCTGTGAAAAATGTAAAGGGACATATTCAGCTCACCTACTTATATGCCAACGGAGAAGTGGAGATGTCCGGAAGGCCAGTCTCCTGCTGCATACAGTAAAGAAGGACTATTTGCACTCCAGCAACTATGAGATTTCTTGATTCTTTAAAACTGTAGCTTTATTAAAAGTCACTTAAAAAGTCCAATTTTCAAAGGTCAGACAATTAACCAGTTCAGCAAGCGTTCCACCTGAACGCTTTCGGAGGCGTGTCCCTTATTCATGGTGTGATGTCCCCCCCCCCCCCCCAGATTAACCTCGATTTCCTTTTTATCGTGTATGGAAATAATTGCACTGATCCATATTAAAAAATATTTTTAAAAATGCCAACAATAAAAAACCTTTTATATTGATATGATCGTATAATTGCTGCTGAAATGGAGCTATACTTTACTAGTAGAAACATGATTATCATGGCGCTTTATTTAATCCTAATGGAATTCTAGTGTTTAGGCGGAATATCCACCATGCTTCCGGTAAAGAAGTTTTTTTTTCTGTGTATATTACCTCCCTCTTCTGGTCTGTGTACTAACCTCAATTTAAACGTTTTTTTGTTTTTTTTTATTTGCAGGTAAAATGTTTTAGTATCTCCTGCAATGACTATCATAAAATTGCGTGAGG
>JAODAL010041875.1:0-35429 GCA_025379985.1 Phyllomedusa bahiana
AACTCCCAAAAGGAATGTTGGAAATAAATTGTTTGGGGTGGAAAGGGCAAAAAAGAAGGGAAAATTGCCTGCATGGGGTTTGAATGGTAAAAACCCCCTTCACCCCAGTTTCTAAAATTTTTCCCCCAAATTTGTGATGTCCAAAAAAATTGACCCAAACCCGGATCATGTAAAAAAGTACATTTTAAATTCTTGCATTAAATTAAAATTAAAAATCAAACAGCGCCCAAATTCCTTTCCCCTCCCACACCAGAACCCAGGTAATCAATTTATCTCCCTTACCATCTGATGTGGGAAAAGTTCCCCCCCCCCTATCCCTGCCATAAAATATTGGCAAAAAGAGGGTTTAAAAAATTTGTACCCAAAAGGGGGGGGCTTCCTGTAACTAAAAAAAAATTTTTGTTAACCCTTTAAAAAAAATTTGTTTAAAAAGAAGAAAAAAAAATTTTTTTTTTTTTTTTTTTAGCTTAAATTTCAAAAAACAACGGGTTTGTAAATTGGAATAATTGCTGAAACCGGGGGGGATAAAAATCAATGTTTTTTTTTTTTTTAAAATCGGTTTTTTTTTTCCAATTTAAAACTGTTTTTTAGGAAAATTTTTTAAACTTTCCAAAAAGGTTCTTCCTCATGAGATAAAGTGAGTTGTTTAACTCAGTAGAAAAAAGGGGCGGTATATGTGTAAAAAATTCACAATGCCATGTCCCCCGGGGTTTTCCCTTTTTTGGATTTAGTGGGCGTTTCTTCCTATATTATCACAGACGCTCCCCTTTATTTTACGAAATTTTCCCCCAAAAACTAAATTTAAAAAAATTCCACAACGGGGCCCCAGCCTTTTCTTTACAGAAAAATGTTTAAAACATAAACAGAGTTGGGGAAAAAAAAACCTTTTTTCCTATTGTTCTAAAAAAACCAAATTGAATACGAAAAAACCCCTTCAGTGCCCCAAGCCCAA
The DNA here is from genome assembly GCA_025379985.1 of Phyllomedusa bahiana. Lineage (NCBI taxonomy): Eukaryota > Metazoa > Chordata > Amphibia > Anura > Hylidae > Phyllomedusa > Phyllomedusa bahiana. Next base: position 953 of record JAODAL010041875.1, read on the forward strand.
AAAGGGTTAGAAAATATTTTCTGATTGTTTGGAGGGGAATTTGATTGCACAACACAAAAAAGAATGGAATCTAAATTTGTGGGGAGGGGGAAAGGGGCAACCCCAAAACAAAAAAAAATGAAAGTAAACTTTGAGCAAAATTACTGCACCCAATACCCACAGACAGACAAGTCTGGATTGTTTGTGTTTTCGTTTCCTGAGGTTTTTTTTAACTTTTCTTTCCTTATTTTTGGCAGCGGGCCGTAAAAAAAGACCCAGTTTGGGTTTTTTTAAATTAAAAGTCCTTGCCAATCGGAAAGGCGGGGCATGCGGGGAAAAATGCAAACGATGCAAAAAAGAGATGAAAGGGCCCTGGGGGCTGAATAAAGGAAAACCCCTTCATGGAAGTCGCGGGTGAGGGAAAAAGGGCCCAAAGAAAACATTTTCTGAAAGGCAGGATCTTCGGTTTGGGTAAACTTTTTTTATTGAATCCTATTTCAAAAGATTTTGAACTGTATGTGTGAGAAAAATGTTATTTCTTATTATTACTGAAAGTTACTTTTCATTTGGTGAGTTTTTGAGGGAAGAAAAAACAAAATTTCCTTTTGGGGCAGTGATGTGTTGTGTAAATAAACAGAAATTGTATAAACAATTAAAAAAAAACAGCATTGCTTTTTTTGTTTGGGGGGAAAATTTTATGGATTCTGGAAATACCCACCTTTCCCAAAATTCCCCCCAAAATTCCCGTTCTTTCAGTTTAGAGTTATCCATCCGGATAGTGCTTCATTAGCAGCGGGATCATCCCTCCCGGGAAACCCACAGCCCCATATCACATCAACCCAAAAAAGGGGAAAAAAACCTTTAAAATTTTGGAACCACCATAGATAGGTTTTTTGATAAGAACTTTGCAGGGTTAGAAAAAAGATTGATTGTTGAAAAATTTTTCCACAGTTTTTTTATTTCAACAAACTCCTTCTTTCCAAACTGGGGCCCGGGGGAAACCCACATTTATTTTAAAATGGTTCAGTCCCCTGAGAAAGGATTCAGTCCACCCCGCAGAGCTATGTTGAAGGGGAAAAATGCTGGTTAAGTGTTTGACAGAGAAAAAGGAAACAAAATTTTGCAACAGCTCTGGAGGGTAAAATTGTTAAAACCCAAGTATTTTATGGGTGGGAAATAATGTCCACCCCTTTATCTATTGATGTGCTTGGGATAACAACAGAAGAAGGGAAAGGGCTTCCTTGCCCCAAAAAAAATGATACGTCGGAAATGCCCAACAGCAGGAAAAATTACAAAAAAGTGGGAGTAAAAGCTATAAGCATTGGGGAACAAAAATTCAAAAGTTAGTATGCAGTTTGGTCATGGGAAAAAGCTGAAACGTATCCAAGTTTAGAAGAGATTTTAAAAAGCGGGGGGAATACAAAGGGTAATTTCATATGGTTGCCAGTGTTTATTTGGGTGCACCCCTTAGCCCCAAAAACTTAAGTGTTCCGAAATTTAAAGGCCCAATGGGTTTTTGAAATTGCTAAATACTTCCCTAATAATTTATTTTGCTGGGAGGAAACTCTGAAAAAGGGGTGGGTGGGGAACCCAAGTAAATCTCCCCCAAGTATTAGGGTGGAACTTTTGTGTGGGGCTGTTTTGAGCATTTTATCAAAAAAAGGCCTTTTTATGAGAACTTTGTGAAGAAAAAACGAGGGGAAAAAAAAATTTGGCACTGTCACGGCCAAAAACCTCAAAATTGGGTTAAGAGAAATGTTGAACAATGCTGAGCTTCCTGAAAACCCCTTTCTAAAACTTTTTAAAAAAAATACAGAAAAAAAAGGTGTTTTATTTTCGGTTTCTGTTGAAAAAAAGGGGAAAGGGAAAAAAAGGGAACACTTAAAAAAAAGAACTACAATTTGGGCAGAATTAAATTAAAAAGCAGTTTTAAAAAAAACGAAAAGGGGGGTTGCATACTTCCCCTCATTTTTTGGCAATTTTTTTCAATATCCAATATCAGGGTCCCAAAAAATTAAAATGCTTTAGGAAGAGGAGGTTAGCCCATGACATGGGTATCCCGAATCATAAAACTTTAATGCCCAAATATAATAAAAATTCAGAAACTAAGGGGGGAAAAAAAATTTAAAAAATATATGTTTGCTGAAAAATATTTTAAAAGGAAAGGGCACCCCAGTAAACGGTGGAAGTCCCCTTAAGCGCTTGGATTTTAGAGGGCTGTTCAAGTAAATGATTTCCTTTTAAAAGCAGTAGGGTTTTTTTTGAGGGTTGAAAGAATAAATTTTTTCCTTTGGCTCCAATTTTTTTTAAATTCTAAATTTTGGAAAACGGTTTTGGGGCCCCAAAAAAAGGGAAAAAAAAAACTTGTTTTTCTTTTTCCCCGATTAAAGAAAAAGGAACAAAAAAGAAGATGGGGATGATGACGACGAAAAGTGGCTACAGAGGGGGAAACAGTTTTTTAAAATTTTTTATGTGTCGGCTGGGGGTGACAGTCAAATTTCTTAAAATTTTTATATATTTTGTTTAGCCAAAAATTTGTTAACCAAAATGGATGTTTGTTTAAGCAAATAAACTTTTGCTGTATGGGTTTTTTTTTTGTTTAGTTTAAATTTAAAACTTTTAAATTTTTATTAAGGTCAGGGTTTTTTTTTTCCTTCCAAAAACAAAAGAACAGTGGTGTCCAAAAAAAAGGGAAAAAATTTTTAAACCCTTAAACTGGGCGAGGAAAAGTAATATTTTAAAAAGTGATTCTTTAAAAAAACCCCTTTTTCTAATTGGCAAAGTTTAAAAAGCAAAAAAAAACTTAAATTTAGGTAGAAAATTTGAAATTTTAAAAAACTGTTTTTTTTCAAGAATTTTTGACTAGTGATTTAAATCAGGGTTTAAATCGTTAGATTTTAAAACAAAAACCACCCCTGGGTGAAAGATTCAAAAAATTTCCTCAATTTTGGCCAAAATCATGGAGGAAACTGGGGTAAAAAGCTGCAATATACAGGGGAAAACCAGTGGAACTTAAAATTCCCTGTTTGTTTACTCCAATGATATAAGGGCCCATGTTCACACGCAATTTTGGGACGGGATCTCGCCCCGTACTGCGCAAAAAAAAGGGCCCCGATACGGGCCCAGTCATTACGGGTAATTTTAATCCCACAGTTCTCAGGGAACTATTTGGGTTACGTCTCCTCTCCCCGCTGAAAAATACGGCGAGCAGGGAGAGAAGGACATGTCAACTATTCCCCCTCTGTAACAACCCCGAATAAGAATGTTATGGGGCGGCGGGCTGCCGCCTCCCTCCACCCCCGAGCACACGGCATAATTGAGGGCGAAATACGTCCCACAATTATTGCAGTGTCAACATAGTCTAAGATATGCTTAGTATCTCCAGTGTATCCAGGCAACTGTGTTACAAGAGGCTGCAATTGGAAATCTACCCATTGTCCAAACCTCTCACTAAGGGAACCAATCCCTGAGAAAATGGGACGAAACAAGGAAATCCTCCCTTGTGGATTTTGGGTAAAGAATGACGTATAGGAATTACCGGTTTATCGACTAACAAACTGTCAGCTAGACAGTATGAAATCACATTCATAGTAACACCACACTGCAATACCTCTTTCAATTCCAATTTGAACTGTTCTGTGGGATCATGTTGTAAAACTTTGTAACTTTCCTGATCTTCCAACATGTGCATATTCTCCCTAAGGCCTCCCCCGTTCACAGGCCTATTCTGCCGCGGATTGGACGCGTATGCACCAAATTTGCGCTGCAGTACGGCCCAATGCGGATCAATTACGGTATCCACTGCTCTATTGAGAACAGTGGAATCGTTCGCTCCTCCTCCGCTGGCAAATCCCTCGGGGGGGAGAAAGTGACTTGCCTTATTTTCGGGTAGGAGCGTAAAATGATTGTCTTTTGGGCAACGGAGCGGGGCCGTTGACACTCCCCACCGCCCCTTATTCAACGAATTTGGCACTATTCGGCGCACAAATCCGTTGGAATTGTAATTCCTGTTTTGTGCATACACCCTAACATATAACAAAGTATCTAATACCACTATAGAACCCCCTTTGTCTGCAGAGCAGACAATTTCAGACCTATTTTTCAATTTTTTTTAATGGCTAACTTTTCACCTAAACTTAGATTGTTGCTGGTGCTATTACTTGGGAGAGATTGACCAAGTCTAATTAGGTCTTCTTTAGATATTTTTCTTGCATGAGTAGATCAGCAGGATGAGAATTGATAAGATAAAAAATAAACAAACAAAAAAAAAACATTGCCTAAATAAAACTCACTGCTAAAATCTCAATCATCCGAGGCAGAGTCACTCTGTAGTTCCACAGTACTACACAATTTGGTGAAAGGAGAACAAGGGTTATCTGTAAAATGGAGTTGAGAATTCCCTGCGTTCGAGTCCTCCATCCTAAAAAGAAGGTCTGATGGTGTAACTCTTGTAATAACTGGTATATATGAGTAAGAAAGAAACGTATCACCTTATATCGGGAAAGGCAGGTATTCAGTTACACAGTGCTAGGTACAGTTGGTTTTTCAGTTGATTCAAAATATAGATCCGCTGAAAAACCGACTGTACCAGCACTGTGTAGCTGAATACCTGCCTTTCCCGATATAAGGTGATGCGTTTCTTTCTTATTCATATATACCAGTTATTACAAGGGTAACATCAGTTTTGTTTTGTTTTTGGTGCTGTGTAGACATAACCTTAGGGTGTCCGCAAACCTGTAATGGGGCCCAAAGAAAATCGTAATGAAAATGAGACCCCAAAGTCCAGTCGGTGCTCCTCCTAATCGGGAGGCTTGTGGTTGAGTGAAATAACGCACTAGAGCCGCATATAGGAATTTCTCTAGTAACTGTACAATTAGGGAAACTATGTGGAATTGCATTTCCTGGATATCATCTACTGTGTCCCAGTAAAAAATGAATAAAAATTGAAAATCTGCAAAAAGTGTGAAATTTCACCTTCACTTTGCTTTCATTTCGGTGAAACCCCTAGAAGGTTAATAAAGTTAAAGGGGTTTTATCATTTGAACTGTTCGTGCTCTTCAGCTAATTCTGTGAGATTGAATTTTTAGTCCAGGGGCGTGTCTCTCCTCAGCAGGCGTGTTTCTCCTCCCAGGAGGTGTGTCTCTCCTCACTGAAGAACTGACATCATCATTGTGTGTGAGGCTGGGAAGCATAAGGTTGTCTGGAGAGCATGCTTCTCATGTGTCTGCAGTGTCCTCAGGCTCCACGAGCTCCTTGCTGCTCCTGTCTGGGGATGTATCCCAACAGACTGAATGAAATGTCAGCCAGCCAATCAGTGCAGGGAGCGTGTCTAGGGGCAGGATCCGACCGGGGTGTGTCCTGACTAGCCAATCACAGAAAAGGGGACGTGTTCCGACAAGCAGCAGCAGATATGGAAATCATTCACAGAAACGCTCATATCTATTAAACCAAGTGACAGAGGTAATGCAACCCAATTACAAAAGTGCTTATTTTTACTGTCCCCACAATCTGAGACATGATCGTTGTAGCGATAGAACCCCTTTAACTGCTGTTTTGAATATGTTAAGGGGTGTAGTTTCATAGATGGAGTATTTAACATACAGGCCTATCAAAGCCATATCAAAACTGAACTAGTCCCTTAAGAAAAAAGTTGCACCAGACTCGTGCTGTACCTGCGGGATCTGGTCTTACCCTGTAAAGGCCGTGACACTATTCATCTTGCCCCTTCCCAGCCCCTCACCATGCCCGCCCCGCCCCCTCCTTTCTTTTCTCCCCCCCTTTTTTTTTCTCTCTCTCCCTCTTCCCCGTGCGCGCGCGCGAGTGCGTGCATCATCGTGTTATGTGTTTTGTTGGTTTGTTCAACGGCTGTAACACCTGAGTCAGTTTCATGCCTTCATTCGGGACCATCAAACTCCCTTTGACTTAAAAGCCATTCGATAGATTTATTTTTCTTTTCTCTGGTTCTGAACATATATTAGAACTGTTAGTTTTGGTTGCATTTTCATCACATAAATCTTATTATACTGGTATTTGTATCTGTGTCACTCTTGTAAACATTTCTTAATTACATTAATATTGTATTCTTTTTGTAATCAGTCTACCATTAATGCACTTATTGTTCTATTATATATGCATGCCTTGTTCTGATCTCTGTTGTAATAAACGTTGTTGAAATACAAAAAAAAAAAAAAGTTGCAAGTTTTCTTAAAAATAACTACAAAATTTCTAAGCTTCATAAAAAAACATTTGAAAAATTATGCCAACCTACAGACATATGTTAGATGCTAGGTATAAACTATTTTGTGTGGTATACGGTATAGGACTTACATGCAGACATCTATAAACTTTAAGGGAAATTTTTCACAAATAAAAGGATTCTATGGACCAGAAACTAACAAAGTCTTTCTGAACTTTACATGGATAGGTAAAAAATATCAAAAATTTTATTCTAACTGAAAGGGACATGTCAGATTTAAAAAAATGGAGACTCCATCAGGAAGGTCAAAATTGGCTGCAGTGGGTAAGGGATTAAATTCCGAAGGCTATGTTCACACGGCTTAAAACTGGACGTATTTCAGTCCGTAATTACGCGCCGGAGTGCGCAAATTACGTGCTGAATACGTCCTAGTAACTACAGTAATCCACAGTTCTCATAGAGAACTATAGGATTGCGTCTCCTCTCCCTGCTCGGCGAATCGCCGCGGGGGGAGATAAGTGACATGTGAATTACCAGCGGCGTTTTTACGCCTCCCTCCCTCGGCCCACGGCGTAATTGCGGGACGTAATTAAGTCCCGCAGTTAATCCGTGTGAACATAGCCTAAGGCTATGTTCACACGGTGTATTTGCAGGGCGTAATTACGCCCCGCAATTACGCCGTGTGACCGGGGGCGGGAGAGAGTGAGCGGGGACCAGCACTTCGCCGGCCCATAGACAATCATGCTAGCGGCGCGTATACGCCGCTAGTAAAGTGACTGTCAATTATTCCCGCCCAGCGGCTTCCCCCGGGCGGGGAGAGGAGACGTAATCCATAGTTCTCTATGAGAACTGTGAATTACCGTAGTGAATGGGCCGTTTTTCGGCCAGTAATTTGGCGCACTTCGGCGCATAATTACGGACCGAAAAACGGCCCATTTTAAGCCGTGTGAACATGGCCTAAGGGTGTTTTTAAAACGGAGCTTTTTTTGGTGCAGAAATGTACAGCATTTATTGCTGCGCCTTTCTGAACAAAAACACTAAAAAAAAAAAACTCCGTATGAAAGCACCGTAATACAACCACTGCAAAACTAATTCCTTACTAGTGTGCAACAGTAGCAAAAGCTAAATACTGCCTGATGGTAACCACTTACTTTTGGTTTGTTAAGTAACGGTCCCAGCCCCTGATGATATTTCCATACATCTGTGTATCTTCCAGGTAACTTCCTTCAAATGCATAGATCTGGCGTTCTAGATTTGCAAGTGTCTCCTATAAAAACAGAGTATGGAAAAGTTATTCCTCCAAAATAAATCTCTCTACTCCTCATGCTTACTAACAAATTTGTCAAATATAAAAGCTGTCACAGCTATGTACATCTTGTCAGTCAAATTGTGGTTTCACGAAACATGTGAATACACTGGAAGGGTAGGGATCCCTTTTCAGTGTCACCGCTCCACTGTAAAGGAATACACAGATGATATAGGGTATGTTCACATGGCGTATTGCGGCACATACTGTACACGCCGCATTACGCCAGGTGTTTTAGAAGCATGCACTGGCCAGTGTGTAGACTTGTCCATGTCCATTCTCTCTCCTGGCGTACAATACACACGTATTGTACACCGGGGGAAACAGACATAATTCATAGTATTACCCTAATTGCGGGGCATATTGGAATGCAAATGCGTTGTGTGAACATACCCACATAGTGCATAAAAAAAAAAAAAAATTATATACACACACATACATACAGTTAAAACCAGAAGTTTACATACACTATAGAAAAAGATACATATGCATGTTTTTTCTCACTATATGACATGACACCAGAATAAACCTTACACATTTTAGGTCAATTAGGATTCCCAAAATTAATTATATTTGCCAAATGCTGTGGATTTATTTTACTGCACACCAGAAACACTGCTTCTGTGTGTAACATCACGGGAAAGTCTAAAGAAATCAGCCAAGATATCAGGAAGAGAACTGTGGACTTGCACAAGTCTGGATCATCCTTGGGTACAATCTCCTGAAGGTGCCTCGTTCATCTCTACAATTATACGCAAGGACAGGGGCGTAGCTACAGGAGGTGCAGAGGTAGCAGTCGCTACCGGGCCCTGCAGCCTGAGGGGGCCCCAAAAGCCCCTCTGCCACAGCATTGTAAATGGCACATGGTAGCTGAGGGGCCCCATTTCACTATTTGCACCAGGGCCCAGAAGCTTGAAGTTACGCCTCTGCGCAAGGACAAATAAGATGGGAAAGTACAGCCATCATACTGTTCAGGAAGGAGATGGGTTCCACGAACAAAAGCAAAAGACCTTGTGAAGATACTGGCGGAAGCTGGTAAGATTGTGTCATTATAACACTGTTAGTCTGGACTATCACAAAATCCAAAAAACAGGTACTTCAGGTACTCTCAAAGTGTCTTAATATATTAGCAAAACATCAAACAAGTATAGACTTTGTATCAACTGAGTTTGCAGAAGCAACTTTAGACTTCAATTCCCATTGTAACACACACGGTAATTGTTGCCCAACCGCAGCTTATATGATCACACTGCCGGCGTCATCCCAACATCAATGCTGCTTGTATTTAGTTTCTATCAGTAGCAATTAGCCAGCAATCCTATAAACACATTTGTCTTTACTTTTTAGGCCTCGATCACACGGCTTATTTTGCCGCGGATTGGCGCTGTACTGCGCGCCGGATTTGCGCTGCAGAACGGCCCAATCCGTCGGAGTAATTACGGTAATCCACGCTCTCATAGAGAAACAGTGGATTCCGTCGCTCCTTCCCGCTCGGCGAATCCGCCGGGCGGGAAGAAAGTGACATGCACATTATCCAGGCGCAATACGCGCCGTGGATAATGCAAGTCTATGGGGCCGGGGAGTGGCGCCCCCACGCGCTCCGGCCCCGCCCCTTATTCACGGCGATTTGTGAGCCGGATTGCGCTCACAAATCCGTCGGGAATAAGCCGTGTGAACACGGCCTTAGACGCTCCTCTCAGTGTGCATAATATGGGCATACATTTAACAGATAAGCAGTTGCTGTAAACGTTCTTCATATGGATATATAATATCTCAGATACAAACTCACTGTGTCCTCTCTCAGTTTGGGTGGAAGGCAACTGCGCTTTTGCAACGTTTCGGGGTCCACCCCCTTTGTGGGGCTTGACGTTGCACAAGCGCAGTTGCCTTCCACACAAACAACAGTTCTGCAAAAAACGCTCTGTGAAAGCACCCTAAAGCTAAGAGATGATCTCATTTAGTTCATTTGAAGTATAGAATTGTTTTTTCAAGAAGTCTGATGTTCGTGCTGAAGTTTCAACCAAGACCCATCTATCTCTTGCTTCTCGGGAGGAGTGTATGTCTATGCACACTATGGGGGACATGTATGAAAAGGGCTGCGCCAAAAGTCTGTCGTATTTTCAGCCCAATATCAGGCGCAGCCCCATTTCCTTTAGTGTAATGCCTCCCGTACGCCTGTATGAGGCGCATTACAGAGTGCAAGCGGTACTTTGTAATGCGCCTGATTTTTTTTTGGGGGGGGGGGGGGGCGGCGGCGCACTAGAACTGTACGGAGCTATAGATTTATAGCTTCACTACTGCATTTCCATGCACATTACTGCTGAAACAGGTAGAGCACTTTCAAAGTGTTATACCTGAGCCAAGTGTCACACTTGCGCTAGAATGCACCTGATTTATGTCCCAGTGTAGAGCAGGTTCATAAATTAGGCGCATTCTACACGATTATTATGCACATGAAATTTGGTGTTTAAAACACCAAATTGCATACATGTCGCCCGACATATTTTTTTCTTCAATAGGACAAAAAGTCTACACTTGTTATACATCATACAAATTGCATACAGACATGAACAAGCACACACTTCTGAATGACATCTTCCCATTATAGTCTATGGGCCCGTTGTTCTACACGTTTTAACAGTAAAAGCATGGTGTGAATGGGGCCTAAATGTGATATCCTATTGCAGCCCAGCCTCCTGCGTTTCTCTGTCCCGCCATTTTACGCATCCGCTGTAGCAGCACACCTCCGATCGCTCATGTGATAACGTAGCGCACACCATACAGCGCAGTCGCAGTAGCCTGCCGTACCGTCTTATTGATTAATGCATAGAGCAAGAGCAATTCACGCAGCATAGTTACGTCACTAAACACACGCAAGATGAGGAGAAAGCATCCTAGTTACGCTATTTGCGTAACTCGATGGTGAAAATGCAGCGTACGCGGAGATACGAGCGAGAGAGATAAACAAGCCGCTGCTAGTAGTACAGAGAAAGAGAGAGGGTCGGCGTTACCGCTAGCTCCTGTTTTCGCTTCACTAGCTCGGCCAGTTCTCGGCGCGTATCTGGGATCTGAGGCGCTGTGGCCTTGTTATGCATCGCCATGATGGAGTGCGCGGAAGGAAGGCGGGACCAGGGGAGGTGGCGGCGACGAGCGAATATATAAGCCTGGCCCACCTTCTGTGCGTTATCACACTAGACTGTGGGGAGTCGGCAGTGCGCGCGGAGCGGTGGTAACGGTCAGGGACGGACGCGGCGGCTGCGTGCTGCCATTACTAGTACGGGAATGTTTGTGGCGTGCTGGATAGCTGTATAGAACGCGGAGTGACTGACTGCGCCTGACCAATCACAGCAGGTTCTTTCATTGCCTGCCCTGCACTGAACCAATCACAGCACGTCTTTCATTGCCTCAACAGCCTGAGAGCTGGATTCTGATTGGCTACTCCGTACTTGCTGCTGTTAAGGCTTTGTTTAACACGTTTGATTTGCAGCAATAGGCTATGTTCACACGATGTAACTTCGGCATGCATTTTGCGTCGTATTTGTGCTCTAAAGGGTCGTTCACACGGCTTATTGCAGGGACGGATTGCAGCTGTATTATGCGCCGTACTGCGCTGCAATACGTCTGGAATCCGTGCCAGCCGTTATGATAATCCACAGTTCTCATAGAGAACTATGGATTCTGTCTCTCCTACTTGCTTGGTGAATTCGCTGGGCGGGGAGAAAGTGACATGCACATTATCCCGGTGGGATACGCGGTGTGGATAATGAAAGTCTACGGGCTGGCGGGCAGCGCCCCCGCCCCTTACTCAAGCTGGTGAAATCTGTCCCACAATTACGGCTTGAATAAGCCGTGTGAACCGGTCCTATTACGAGTGAGATGCGTGCTGAAATTACGGTAATCCAGTTCTCATAGAGAACTATGGATTATGCCTCCTCTCCCCGCTCATATAATACGAATGTATTATACACGCAGGGAGATAAGTGACATATCGATTATTTGTGGCGAGTAATGACAGTTTATGGGGCCGGTGTGCTGCGGGAGTACGTGCGTATCAGCGCGAACGCCCAGCGTAATTGCGGCCGTACTGTACGCCCTGCTATTACGCCGTATGAACATAGCCTTAGGCTATGTTCACACGGCTTCAATTTGGACGTATTTCAGTCCATAATTACGTGCCGGAGTGCGCAAATTACGGCTGGAATACGTCCCAGTCATTACGGTAATCCACAGTTCTCATAGAGAACTATGGATTATGTCTCCTCTCCCTGCTCGGCGAATACGCAGAGGGGGGAGATAAGTGACATGGGAATTACCAGCGGTGTATATGCGCCGCTGGTAATGCAAGTCTATGGTCTGGCGAGGTGCTGGCCCCCTGCTCCCGCCCACACGGCGTAATTACGCCCTGCAAATACACCGTGTAAACCTAGCCTTAGTCACCTATTTTCAGCGCTGAAAATAAATCATACAGGACTGTGGATTCGGTAAACCAAAGCTCCCACTCAGGCTCCTCAATGACTCCCTCATACATGGTGCATGTTTAATAAAACCTCCCATGTGTCCCTATTTTGGAGGGACAGTCCCTATGTTTATCCCTTATCCCTCTTAGCTCTATAAATGTCCCTCTTTTTCATTTGGGAAAGAGATCTGTGTCAATAAACTGACTATTTTGCTGTAAAAAGTATCTGATTGCTTCCTAGCTGTATATTACATAACAACTTGCTTAGTATTTCAGCATTGGATACAATGCAATCCAGACAATGTGTCCCTTTTTGGCTACCTAAAAAGTTGGCATGTATGTGTGGTCCTGGTTAGAGGCATGTCTTGGTGTGATGACATGTGTTTGGGTGTGGTCGGAGGCGTGGCCTGATGTGTCCCTCTTTGCAATCTCTAAAAGTTGGGATGTATGTTTAAGTGATAACTTTACTGTAGTAAATGGTAACATCAGGCTGTTTATCAACTTATGATACAATAATCAAGATATTTAGGCAGAACATACACTGACAAGCAAAATGGTAACAATGTCTTGAACGTTTGACTTTCAGGCTCCATATCTCACCATCCACTACAGCTTTGTATATGAGGCTACTGTAATTTTATATACAGTCATCTTACCTATCTTATACATAAATGTGACTTGCAAGTATTCAGCATCTGCTTAGTTCTGCAGATTCTTTCCTGTAACTGCATTGTTACTGTTGTCAAAATGTTAATTTTTATTATTTGATAAATCCACCTTTGGTTTTCAATACTGCCTGAATACTTCTGGACTCTGGATCAGATTCAAGCATATCTTGACCAAAATCTGATCCCGGTCTCTTCTACACATTCCCAATGTTGGTGCAGACTGGACTTGGGTATAAATACAGCTTTTTCTTCACCTCTACCCACAAGTGTTGGATTGTGTGAAGGCCAATACAACAACTCTTCTTCATTGTTACTGAACCATTCCTTCTCCAACCTTGATTTGTGCTTCAGGTCGTTGTCCTGTTGTGTCGTTCTTTTCATGCCCATAGTACTCGAGTGTATTAAAGAGAACCTGTCGCATAGTTTTTGCCCCCCTGGTTGAGGACAGAACAAGGTAGTGTCAGGCCTGCTGTTTAGTGCTATGTCTCTTATTCTGTAAAATGCTGTAGTTTTCGTGTATATAATGCTCAAATCTGCAGTTTTCAGCCAGAAGAGTCATTCAGAGTGTCAGTTTTTTTCAAACCCCACCCACCTGAGGCTACCCCCGCCCACCTCAAATGACAAACATTACTTTGAATAGGTAGAAACATGTGAATAATTGTCAGTGGGCGGAGCTAGCCTTTGGTGGGTGGAGCTAACCTACTCATGAATAAGTTTTGAGGGGTAAATGCTCTAAAACTGCTGCATCTTACAGAGCTTATTCTGTAATAAGGGCACAGTGATGGGAACAGCAAGTATGACACTAGCTTGTGCTGTCCTCAGCAAGGGGGGCACAACCTATGTGACGGGTTCCCTTTAAGTAATCTTGTAGGATACTCGCATATGGCTCGGCAATGAGATTAGTATCGCTCCTGGTCAAGTATCCAACATCTATGGCTGTGAAACATCCCCATATCATCAGGCTTCCTCCCCCGACCCAGTATCCCCCTTTTCCCTTGATTCTTCCAATCCCGTTTGCCCCATCAGTCTATTGACTTTCATCTCATCGCTCCAAATCACCAGTTTCCAATCTTCCATTTTTTGTACTTTTCTGTAAACTCTTTGCCGACGCTTCTTATGAAAGGATTGAAGTCAAGGCTTCTTCACCTTTTTTTGGGCCATCATTCCAGACCTGTGTAATGCATGTTGCATGAACGGCTGTGATCTCGCTCTTACGAAGCCTGCGAGCCTCCTCCACTGTCGTGTCTGTTGTGTTAGAACTGATAGATCTTGTGATGAATCAACTTGTTGATATTTTGCCTGGACATCCACCTCTTGGCTTGGGAATGGATGGACAGACTTCATTTCATATTCTTCCAGCTGTCATGGCCTCACACAGTTTGGCAATTTTCTTGGCCCAGAGACACTATCGATGAACTGGATGATGCAGTTTCTCTTTTTTTGGGAAATCCTCTTCATGGCTGCTCGAACCAGTGACCTTTCGGTTGGGAATCAGCCTAATAACACACTGAGCTATTAGTGAATGTGAGAACAGGTTGTAATTTGCAGTAACAAGAAGAACAAGTTTGTCCCACCACCAGGAGCAAAACAGTAACAATGCAGTTACATGACAAGAATCTGCAGAACTAAGTAGAGGCTAAATAGCTGCAGGTTAAAGTTATATATGAGATGGCCAAGATGATTGTCTATAAAATGATGGGAGCCTCCCCTTCAATGCTGTAATGGATGGTGACATATGGAGCCTAAAGTCACAAGTTCAAAACATTGTTACCCTTTTGCTTGTCGATGTAAAATATATTTAGAAGATACGATTTTAGAACACAAAAAACTTTAATAAATTGTAAATATGAAGTGAAAAAGTTTGCTGAAATCTGGTCAATCTGTTTGCTATGAGTGCAGAATCTTTTCCCCTGTGGTAACGCTTTGCCTGCTCCATGTCATCAATTACACTCCTCATGGGATGAGGCTGAAGATCTGGGAGCAGTAGCACTGGCCGGACCCAATTCTTCTTGCTCTTGTCTCAGCATTAAAATAACTGGGACAATTTATTATATATTTTGAGAGTTGGTCCATTTTTTAACGACTCCTGCTAAATGGGCACTGACTCCGACCCCATAGCCCTGCAACTTGGTTGCCTCCATAATCATATACAGAAAATAGAAATAAAAAATAATCAATCTGTAAATAAAGACAGCTAAAAAAAAAGAATATGTATTTGGTTTTAATTAGTAAAAAAAAATTGGCAATAGATTCTCTTGAAGTGGATTTCCATGTCTTTTATCTCTGCCCTCCAAGAGCCATTACTTTTTTTTTTTTTTTTTTTGGTTAAAAAATTTATAAGGGGTGTTTTTTTAAGGAAAAGGACTGTTTTTTTGTTTTTTTGTTTTTTTTTAAACTGCGTTGGGGAGCAAAAAAAATTATGTAAAAAATTCCATTAGACATAGAAGCTTGATGCATTTTTTTATTGTTTGGGAGGATGGTTAGTGTCTATGAAGTTTACTGTGTGGTATAAGTAACTTGTCTACTTTATTTCATGGATAGATATACCAAATGTATATACAGGCAGTCCCTGAGTTACAAACAAAAGGTTTGTTCATAAACTGAATTTATATGCAAGTTGAACAGGTCCATTCTTTAACTCCAGCCAAAACATTTTTTTATAGTTTGGGGTAGCATACAGAATTTACACCCCTATCATGTGTTTTGCTGTCTGTGCCCCTGTTCAAAAGATTTCGCCTCACTTCTGTTCTTCAAGGAAATAATCCCACACATCTTGGTTATGTGAGTCTGTGGGGGCTCAGTAGAAGGGTTTCCATTCTCACATTGGGCTTCAGTAAATCCATGGCACACCTCATAATGAATTCATGAATTTACAGCAATAATATATATAGATTAACACATATAGTAAATCTCCATGGTACAACAATCAAATGGCAATGTTGTACGTGTAGTTTGACAGTATTTGCCCCCTTCCTGATTTCTTAATCTTTTAGATTTTTGTCACACTTACATGTTTCAGATCACCAAACAAATGTAAATGTTAGACAAACATAGCACAACTGGGCTCTGTGTGAAAAAGTAATTGCCACTAAACCTAACAACTGGTTGGGCCACCCTTCACAACAACTACAATCAAGGGTTTGTGATAACTGCCAATTAGTCGTTTACAACGCTCTGGAGGAATTTTGGCTACTCCTCTCTGCAGAATTGTTTTAATTCACCCACATTGGACAGTCTCTGAGCATGAAGCACTTTTTTAATGTCATGCCATAGCCTCTCAATAGGATTAAGGTCAGGACTTTGACTAGGTCACTCTAAAGTCTTCATTTTCTTTTTCTGAAGCCATTCAGAGGTGGACTTGCTGTTGTGTTTTGGATCATTGTCCTGCTGCATAAAACATGTGCGCTTCAGCTTGAGGTCATGAACAGTTGACCTGACATTCTCCTTCAGGATTTGTTGGTAGAATTCATGGTTACATTTATCACAGCAAATCATCCAGGTCCTGGCAGCAAAATAGCCCCAGACCATCACACTACCACCACCATGTGTTACTGTTGGGATGATGTTCCTTTTCTGAAATGCTACTTTTGCTTCTACACCAGATGTAATGGAACTTACACCTTCCAAAATGTTCAACTTTTGTCTCATCAGTCCACAGAATCTTCTCCCAAAAGTCTTCGGGATCCTCAAGATGGTTTCTTTCTAAACGGAGACGAGCCTTTATGTTCTTTATGCTCAGCAGTGGTTTTCGTCTTGGAAACCTGCCATGTAGGACATTCTTGCACAGTCTCTTTCTTATGGTGGAGTCCTGAACACTGGAAGTTATTTTGGGGAGTTTTGTGACCTTTTGGATGAGTCGTCTTGAGGTCATTTTGGACTGCCAGCCACTCCTGGGAAGGTTCACCATAGTTCTATGCTTTCTCCATTTGTGGATAATGGATCTCGCTATGGTTCTCTTGAGTCCCAAAGCTTTAGAGATGGCTTTATAACCTTTTCCAGACTGGTAAATCACAATTACCTTGTTTCTGAATTTCTTTGGATCTCCCCATGATGTCTAGCTTCTGAGGATCTTTTGGTCTACTTCACTTTGTCAGCCAGGTTCTATATAAGTGCTTCCTTGCTTGAGAACTGGTGTGGCAGTAATCGGGCATGGGTGAGGCTAGAAAAATTTAATTCTGCTTCCCAAAGATGTGAGAAACAGTTAATGTATGTGTTAAGGGTGGGGGGGGTGGGAGGGCAATTACTTTTTTCACACAGGGCCCTGTAGGTTTTGAATACTTTTTCACTTAATAACAAAGACAAATATTCAGAAGATTAAGAAATCAGGAAGGGGGCAAGTACTTTTTCACACCACTGCATATGCAACGTTTCAGCCCAGGTTGGCCCTCTTCTGGTTACATCTGGAGAAAGAGAGCTTGAAGGCATGTGCAAGTGGCTGCAGAGTATAGCATGCAATACGGCTAAAGGAGCAAGGGAGAGCCAAAGAGTCTGGAACTAAAGTAAAATGGGCATAACTCTGCTCTGATTCAAATTCCAAAAAATTAAACCTCACGTTTTAAAGTATTCCACAAATTTATTTGGGGTTTAAACATTTTAGGAAAAAGGGCAAATTAAAACTAAATTTCCCAAATACCCTTTCTGCTCTGATTTTTTTCCCTTTAAGCTAGGGCCCTTTTTTTTTCCTGCTTATGTAAAATAAAACGTTCCTAGCTTACCAAACAAACACTTTTTGTATCCCAGCACAGTAGCTTGCCTAAGTTTCTTACTGATGATAATCTTTAACCTTTTAGAGCTCTGGGAGGGGTTTTTGCCCTTTTTTTTTGTTTAAAAATATATTTATATTTTGCCATAGGCAAAAAATTAAAAACCCTTTTTGGTAAAAAACTAAAACGTAACTTTTTTTTTATATCCTAACTCTTAACCCCTATAAACTATTTAAAAAAAACCCGATTCCTATCCCCATCATTTTAACCCCCTTTTTTCTCCTGAAAGAGGGAAAAACTCCCCCTTTCTATTTTTTCAAGTTGGTGGGAAACCCCCCATATTAACAGGAGAGCCCTTTTATCTATAGCAAATTTAATTGGCCCTTTTGTAAGGGGTCCCCGCCAACTACTTGGGCTGTGTCCCTAATTTTCAAAACACAGAAAAAATAAGGCCCCCCCTTTTGGGGCACCCCTGCAGCAGGTGCAAATTTTAGACAGAGGGGGAGAGATCACAATTTTAAAAAAAAACAAAAATCTGACCTCACCGACCAAAGGGGAAATGTCTGTGCAAACCCAAGGTTTTTTCTAAAAACTATTTTTTTGGTTGGTGGGGGGGATGCAAATTTTTTTTTCCCGAAAAACCCCTTTAAATATTTTTCAATGGAAATTTTTTTTTGGGGGGGCCCTTTTTTGATGAATATTTTTAAATTTTTTTTGGGTGGTAGTTTAAAAATTTTCATGGAAATTTTTTATCTAGACTTAATGTTTTAAAGGGAAAATTGGGGTGAAAATTCCCTCTGGAGAAATAGCTTTTTCTGCCACTTTCTTGTAAGTAAATTCCCGCTGTGTGTTTAATTTTCCCGAGTAAACAATTGTTTTTTGAAAGGGAAAACTTTTTCCTTCTTCTGTTGTTTTACAAAACAAATACAATAGGATCATTGAGACCCCAAAAATCCTAAAAACCGGAAGTGGGAGCCTTTAAAGGGTTTTTTTCAATAAAAAAGATTTTCCTATAGGGAATGTTTTAAAAAAAGGGCTTTTTCCAAATAAATTATTCTTTTTTTTTACCTTTTATCAAGGGAATTAAAAGGGAAAATTTTTATCTGTGAGTGGGAAAACAGGTTCTATGGACCCCTTTTGCTCTCCCTTCTTTTAGTAGACCGAGAGAGGGGGTTGGGCGTTACCGGACAAAGTTTTTAGAAAAGTGTTTTTTCCCCCTAACAAAGGGGAAAATGAATTTCCCTTTTTATTTTTTTAATTTGGCTTTTGAAGCCCCCCTTTCAAATAAATAATATCTCCTTCAGTCATGTTTTGTACAAAGAGTTGGGAATATTGACCCGAAAATAATCAATGCTTTTAAAACCAAACCCCCCCCCTGGCATGAATTTTTTTTCTTCTATGGTATTTACTGAAAGGGAAAAAATTGTTTTATTTTAATAGATCAGACTTTTTTTAAAGGGGGGCGATACAATTTTTGGTAACTTTTTTTTTTTTATTTTTAAAAAAGGCAAAAAAGGGGGGGTTTTTTAATTTTATTTTTTTTTTTAATCGTCCCCATAGGGTACTTGACCAGTAGGAGGCACGATTACCTGTCCATATGCAAGCTTTTCATTCATTACTTATGGCAGGTTTTTTAAAAGTTAACCAAACCCTGGCAGCTTCAAAAAAGGGCCCGTATAAGGGGCCCCTGGCTGCCATGGGGAACGGATTTCAACCCCATGATTGTGACACTGGGGGATTTTTGAAAGGGGAAAACATTTTTTCCTTTAGATGCCGCAAAACCCCTTTCTTTTTTAACCAGTTACAAATTTGGGTTCAAAAACCCCAAAACATTCTACAAAATTTCTTCCCCTAAATGCTTAGTGGTTAAAACTTTTTTGCGATGAAATTTTTGGGGTTCCCTTTTTTGAATGTAAACCCAATTTTTGATGGGTTTGTAAATTCCCCCATAGGGGGTTTTTTGGGTTTTTTCCAGGTGCTTTGGCTTTTTTTACACAGCCAAAAAAAAAAAAAACCTAAATTTTAGGTTTTCTGAAATTTTGGAAATTTTGAGCCCTATTTTAAGACCGGGGATTGGTGTCAATGAAGGGCCCTCTATTTAAAAAGTGCTTAGGAAAAAATTGGCAAATATGTTTAAAAAAGTCCAAAAAATTAGCCACCATAGCCCCAAGGCATTTTCTTACGCTCCCCCTACTTGACCCCCAAATTTTAAACTCCCCCATCCCTTAGCAAAAACAAAACCTGGTAACATTATTTTTGACCACCAGAATACCAGAGTAATAAACATTGCCCCAGGTATATTTGGGCCCCCCCCCCCCCCCCCCCCGGGGGTGAAATTCCCAAAAAATTGGCAGGTTGTTTAAAGGTAGCCCGGGTCCATGCTACATTTTCTTCCACCGCTGGGCCCTTTTTGGGTTTTGGGGGGGTAATCCAAAGAGTAAACCCCAATATCAAGGTGGTCCCCACAGATTTTTTTTAGTTTGGGGCTAGGAAAATTATGGGCCAGGGTAAATAATTGGGAAATCTTTGGGCCCTGCTCTTCCCTCCAAATTGGGCAGCCCCCTTTTAAACCCCTGTGACTTGTCCCATTGTCTTACCATAAATTCCATTCCGCCTTAGGGGAAAAACAATTTAAAAATGTATAGGTGTACATGATCCCGCAAAAATGGATTTATACCCAAATCCTTGAGAAAAAACCCTTTCCCCTTTTATTGAGGACCCCCGGGAGATGACACAAAAACTTTCCCAAAACCATAACACGCCCCGCAAAAAGCGTGTTCCCTTTCCCGCCCAAAGGTTTTTAAGGGTTTTTTTTCTCCCGTGTTTCTTTGTCTGAAAACGCCAAATCCAAATTTTAAACAAAAAGAGGCAAAAAAACATGGTTTAAACAGAGAAGGAACCTTTGCCAATCAGCAAAGGTCCAAAATTTTTATACAGTTTTTGAAAAATTTAAGCCCCTTTTTTTCCCGATGCAACTCTGTTAAAAAAGGATCAGACAGCTTTTCTGCTTAAAAACCCCATACACAGGTTTGGGTTTTTACTGAAAGGGTTTTATGAAGTAATCTTGTTGGTTTCTTTCCTTTGGTCAGCCCTTAAATTAGCATTGCCATGGTCAAGTATTTCCCAAAATCTTTGGTTGTTAAACAACCCCCCATATCCCGGGGTTTCCCCCCCGAACCTGAAAAGTTCTCCCCAAAATTTTTTCATCCTTTTTGAAGAATGGTTTTTTAGGCCATGAAACAAAATAAGGGGGATTAGCCCGTGGGATTAGTTTTTTGTAATTTTGGGAAAAATCCCGAAAAATCCCACTACTAAAGTTTAAAAAAGTTTATCTGGGAACTTAAAGAAACCCTTTTGGTTTTTATTCTTTTTGGTCCACAGAAAGACACCCCCTAGTTTTCTATGGGCCTTCCTTGGTGCATATTTTTAAATCCATTTTTTGGGAAAACAAAAATAGCTTTAAAGGTTTTTTGGTTTTTTTTGATTTGGGAAATTTTTATTAGTTTCCCAATTTTTAATTAGTTTTTTTTTTACTTGTATTCTTTTGCTATTTTAAGGCCAATTAATATTTTCCGGGGCCCCAAAGGTTTTGAGAATTTTTAAATAAAATTCCCCCAAGTTTACAAATGTTCCGGGGCTTAAATTTTTAAATTTTTCATCCCCAGGTTTATCTCCCCCATTCATCAGATTTTCCCTAGTTTACCAGGGCCCGACATCCTGACCTTTTTTTTTTGAGCAGGGGATTTAAAATTTTGGGATCTCTGAAAACTATGTTCACAAGCTTGTGGACGGGAAACGGGGGGGGCAGGGAACCCCGGCCCCCCCCCCCATAGACTACCCTTAATAACCCGGGGCGTAAAAACCCCCTTGTAAATGACCCCGTCAACCCCCCCCACACCACCCCCGGCGGATTCCGAAAAGGGGAGAGGAGACGTTTAAAATTTTTAGTTCTCTATGAGAATGTGGATTCCCAATGAAAAGGGGCGTAATTTTCCGCAATTTCGGACTGAAATTTTGTCCCATTTTAAGCCGTGTGAAAAATAGCCCCAAAAAGGCTAAGGGGGAAGTCTACAATCACAGAAAAAAGTCAATTTTTTTCAGCTTTTTTTTTTTTTCTAAAAACGCTGAAAAAAAAAAACTGTAATCATCTCCCATAACTTCCCCATTGTTTAAAACCCCCCTGTGTCTACACTGAGCTTCTTTTTTCTGCCCCGTTTTTTTTTTTTTGGTCGGGCTTTTCAACATGCCAAAAAAAACGCCACAGTCGGGCAGAAAATTTACTACAGGAGTCTATGTAAAGCACCGGACGTCTTTTGGCGCGTTTTCGCCACGATTTTTCAATGAAAACCCTCCCAGGAGACCCAAGTCCCACCTATAGTGGGTGTTAATAAAGGTTATACCTGATCAAATTTGCATACAAGTGTCTTATGTGTCCTTGTTTGTACCTTTTTGTAATAAAATGATCATGCTTTGGCTGCTAATGATTTTTGTGCAAATCATATATTTTTCGCTAAAAAATTCTTTTATAGATTCTTTTTCTTTACAGATTTTAGCACTTATAAAGTTATCTCACTTCTGACGCCAAAAATACTTTTTTTTTTTTTAATGGATTTTGATGCTAAAATCCTTTTCTTAACTTTATTAGCACCAAAATATGTTCTCTCTCTTCTGACGCCAAAAAGCTAAAAACTGTAAAAAACGTATTTTTGGCGTCAGAAGCGAGAAGCACCAAAATCTGTAAAGTATTTTAGTTCCAAAATCCGTAAAAAAACATTTTTTGGCGACAAAAGCGAGATAGCTTTATTAGCGCCAAAATCTGTAAAAATGCAGATCTTAGCACCAAAATCCGTTAAAAAATGGACTTTGGGGCCAAATTCCGTAAAAAAAACGTATTTTTGGCGACGAACGCAAAATAACTTCATTAGCGGCAAAATTCGTAACAATGCAGATCTTGGCGCCAAAATCCGTAACAAAAAGAATTTTTGGCGACAAACGTGAGATAGCTTTAGTAGCGCCAAAATCCATAAAAATGCAGATCTTAGCACCAAAATCTGTAAAAAAAAAAAAAAAAAAATGGACTTTAGGGCCAAAATCCGTAAAAAAAAAATGTATTTTTTGCGACAAAAGCAAAATAACTTTATTAGCGCTAAAATACGTAAAACGACTACAAGATCACATATAAATGCAAAGAGGTGCTTTATTTGCACTTTTGTAGAGTGGAGTTACATCCAATGGCTTAATTTATGCATACATTATAAAACATGCTTATAAACACTTGTAAAAAAAAAAAGCGCCAAAAAACGGCCGTTTTTTCAGCTGCTTTTGACAGGCAGTGGACAGAAAACTCCGTTTCATGAACGTTTTTAGTAATTCGTTTTTAGGTCGTTTTTTGTCCACTGCAGTGTAGACATAGCCTAAGGCCTCGTTCACACGGCTTATTTCGGAACGGATTTGCCGCCGTATTTACGATCGTAAATCTGTTCCGAAATCAGTCTGAAATAAGTTGCAGGCCATTTAATATTGGTTTTAATCGGAAATACGTGTCGTTTAGACGACAAGTATTTCCGTGCCGTATTGCTGCCGTGTATTAACGGCCGGAAAAACAATGTGCATGTCAATTATTGGGCCGGATTTCACGATGGATTTACACCATGTAATGAATGGCGATTGTAAATCCGTCGCAAAATACGTGCCACACTAAGTGACACTTATTTCCAACTGATTTCGGAACGGAGTTACTATCGGCAATCCGACGTAAATACATTCTGAAATAAGCCGTGTGAACATAGCCTAAGGGTGCTTTCACACGGTACGTTTTTGATGCATTTTTGTGAAGAAAGGCACATCAATTACCGCTGTACATTACTGCACAAGAAAGCACCATAAAGTTTCCTGGTTTTGGAAGCATGTTGCAGATTATATTGTTTGTCCAGAGTGATTGTGGTTTATAATCTGCTATGTATTATGCACATAGTGATCCAGTATCTCGATTTATTGAATTCCTTGTTCTGTCCAGTCTGATCTTGTCTAGTAGTCCTAGTTAGTGTTATTCCCTGCAGTTCTTGTATCTCAGTTATTGAACAAAACTAGTCACCAAGTCAGTTTACCGAATCGGTAGGGTACGGGTAGTGCTCAAAGGGATTTCACACTAGCTCTTCCCCACGGCAGGATTTTCAGTCAGATTTACAGATGGTTTTCGGATTTGAAAGCTGATGCTAAACCGACTGTCAAGCATTCTAATAGATTTTAATAGTGTGGACTGCTGAACGGATTTTCTGACAGACTTTTTTTTTACACCACCGAAAAACTTAGAACATGTTCAATCTTCCGTCTGGTTTTCGGGCAGAACATGAACCTGTCAGTGTTTGAGGGGGACGCGCAAAACCACAAACAGAACTGTCCCCAAAAACCACGGAAAAGATGTCAAAATACTGGCTGGATTGTTTCATCTGAGTCCATCCGGTATTTGCATACTGCCTTGTGGACGCACTCTTAGACTTAAGGTGGTTTTCTCGCCATGCTGTTTCACAGAGAAAACAGGTGGCTTCAGACTCACCAGGTTTTGGGTGGTTCTATAGTAGTGGTTAGCATATTTTACTCTTCTATAACTAGTGGAGACATTACAAAGACACAAGTTCAGGAAATCTGTGAAAACAAAGCTACAGGTGCTCAGAGGAGTAAAAACTATTTACCTGTAAACAAAAGCTAATCTTGTTAGAAATAAAGTCTGCTCCCGAGTGAGCTCCAACCATGGTGACATCACTCCCTGCGCTCTGTCTAATCAGGAAGGAGATAAGGACGGTAACCTGGAGACACTTGTGTGCACTCTGAGCAGATAAAATCTCATCTCCTGACCAAGGAAAAATCAAACGACCAATGTATTTAAAAAAAAAAGTTTTCTTTTACCAAGCTCTACATGTTGAAAACTAACACTGGGGAACCCACAATTTTTTTTGGTGGGGGTGCCTAGAAATTTTGACCTTATTCCGTATATTTGAGTGCTGCTGTCGGCAGGTTGGAAACGGCACAACCAGATAACCACTACATACAGAGGTGCCAGTTGTCAATAATTGCATGTTATAGTTAAGGACCTGCACTCTGTTCGAAGTGTGTAAGCAGACACCTTTTCTGAATTGGCACTAAGCTATATAGTTGTCATCTGAGCGTGGAGTTTCAAGTCTTATGTCTGTTGTTGCCTTCAAGATTTCTTCTGTGCATCTGCCATACTCTGCAACTCACTTCCTCCACAAATCTAAGAACCCATCACTTTGGAATAGTCTACAAAAACTCTTTTGCCACTATAACTAGCCTACAGCCAGCTCTTTCCTCCTTCTTTAGCTTTGTAGCAGGTTTTTTTAAATGATTATTGAACTCGTTTCTTTCTTGAATAATGTATTCAAAATGCTTTTACAAATGTACAGAGCCCTAAAATAAAGTGCTACGGAATATGTTGGTGTCATGTAATTTAAATATTATGGCACGCTGCATTGTATTTCCTAATCCAGATATTTTCTCCTAGGGTATGTTCACACGGTGTAATTGTGGGGTGTACTGTACATGTCCCAATACACCAGGTGTTTTAGAAGAATGCGCGGGCCAGCTGGGGGTAGGGGGGGGGGGGGGCACGGCACCATTCACTTGTAATGGGCGTGGCATGTCACTTTTTTTTTCCTCCCAGCGTACAATACGCATGTATTGTACACCAGGGAAGACGGGCGTAATTCATAGCTCTCTGAGAAATATGAATTACCGTAATTGCGGGACACATTTCAGTCATATTACAGCACAAATACGCTGTGCAATTACGCTGTATGTACCTCCGGGTACGTCCAGTAAAATTTACTTGTTGGATTCTGCTGTTGAAAACCGTGTTGTCTGATGCGTTTTCCACAAGTATTTCACATGCCTATTGCATGTGGATTTTCGGTAATTTTTTTTTTTTACTCGCAGTTTACAGTCAGAAACGAGTACCATTCATTCATATGTGGTTTTAGATGCAGATCACATACAAATGTTTTGGGTGCATTTTACACAAGGCTTTTAACTATCCATATTGACATCAATAGTAAGTTTCCAAGCTTTTATGTATGTGGAATACAACTGGAAAATGATCATTTTCTATGGGTTATTTACTGCACGTAAGCTTCGAAAACCGATCATTGAAAATACACATTTTATGAACTACAACGCGTATTTTCTATTGAATTCACAGTTAATAGATTTTTCACCCCATTCTACAAAAATAATACATTTGTTATGTTTACTCCTGGCTATTGAAGATGTATGTAGGGCAGGTAGAGATTCGGAAAAGACACAAATGGTTGAGTGTCGTATACTGCAACTTTAAAACCGTATCCATCACAACAAGTGTCTTAACGGCAATGCAAGAAGCTCTTTAGAGAGTAAGGCTATGTTCACACGGCTTATTTTGGGATGTATTTCGTGCAGTACTGCGCAAAATCTGTCCCAGTCATTACGGTGATCCACAGTTCTCAGAGAAATATGGATTCAGTCTACTCTCCCTGCTTGCACAATACGCTGCGGGGAGAACGTGACATGTCATTTAGTCACGGCTTATATGCGCCCAGAATAATGAATTTCTATGGGGCCGGCCGGTGGGCGGCCCGAGCACACGGCGTAATTGCAGGCGAAATACGTCCCGCAATTATTGCCGTGTGAACCCTACCTAAAAGAAACTGGTACCAGGGGGAAAAAAAACCAAATATATGGAGGGTTTAAAATAAACACAAAAAAGGCACCTAAAGAATCACGACCAACAGACAAGCCATGAGGCCAGTGTGAGCAAAGCTTTAGTACATGCTCTTATAACACAGGAATCGGGTCCATTGGGAAGAGTTAAAATGTAACAAAGATTTACTAGGGTCATTTTAAGGCTACGTTCACACGGCTTATTCACGGCGTAATTGCGGGACGGATACCGCCGTGACTAATTGACATTGTCACGTTCTCCCCGCGGTGTATTGTGCGAGCGGGGAGAGGAGATGGAATCCATAGTTCTCTATGAGAACTGTGAATTACCGTAATGACTGGGACAGACTTCACCTGTCATTCGCACAGTACGCCGCAAATTATGGGCTGAAATCAGTCCCAATATAAGCAGTGTGAACATAGCTTAAGGGTATGTTCACACAGTGTGTTGAGTCCGTGTGAACATACGCTTTTAGATATGTGGTTGGATCCGGCTGTCGGAACCCAAACACGTATCTAATAAATAGCAATGTGATTTCCATTGCTTTTAATATGAAACACACATCGGCATTCACACATGTGATTGCTGATGTGTGTCTCACTGGGTCTTTCGGATCTGTCCCACGAATTTACGTCAATTCTTGGTCTGAAAGACGCAGCAGGAGCCCTATTTTAAACAATAGGGTACGATCCTGCTGCATCTAACATACAGTCATGGCCAAAAGTTTTGAGAATGATACAAATGTTAATTTTTACAAAGTCTACTGCATCAGGTTTTATAATGGCAATTTGCATATACTCCAGAAGGTTATAAAGAGTGATCAGCTTAACAGCAATTAATTCAAAGTCAATAGTTGCCTAGAAAATGAACTTTTTCCCCCAAAACACATTTCCACTTCATTGCAGGCCTTCCTTAAAAGGAGCAGCCTAGACATCGATTTTCAGTGATTGCTCCATAACACAGGTGTGTTGTGTTGATGAGCGACAGGGCCGGAGATCAATCGTACATGATTAAGAGGTAAGAATCACACCACTGGATCAATATGTAAGTAGGAGGCTGGTGCTTGGCATCATTTGTTTCTCTTCTGGTTAACCATGGAGTTCTACTCTATCAAAACACGTGCAGTCCAACATTGCGAGCACTGCACAAACTAGGTCCTACACATGGAAGAGAAATCGGCAAAGGGCTAAATAAAGATTGACACTCTAGTCATCAATCTAGTCTATCATCCAGGGAATTGCAAGGAGAAGAGGCTTCCATTAGTTGCCAAAAAGGCTCCAGTGGGGGGGGGGGCGCCCAAGAAAAGAGACAGCAAGCGGTCCCAGGTGACCGTCTCTTAAGAACGTGTATTATCAACTTGGTGAATCGGCTATCACAGTGCAGAACTTGCTCAGGAATGTGCAGCAGCAGGTGGTGAGTGCATCTGCACTCACTGTGAGGCCGGAGACTCATTGAGCAAGGCCTGGTGTCAAGGAGGCAGCAAGAAGCCACTTCTCTCCAGAAAAAACAACAGGGACACAATGATATCTGCCAAAGGTACAGGGAGTGAGACCGCTAGGAGACTGGGTAAAGTCCATTTTTCTCTGATGAATCCCCTTTCCGAATGTTTGGGAACATCTGGAAAACAGCTGTTCAGGTAGAAGACAAGTGAGCGATACCACCAGTCCTATTCTCATGCCAACTGTAAAGCATCCAGAAACCATTCATGTGTGGGGTTGCTTTCTCAGCCAAGGGAATCGGCTCTCTAACAGTCCTTGCCTAAAAACACATCCATGAATAAAGAATGGAACCAGAATGTCCCTCCAAGGCAACTCTCCCAACCGTCCAAGAGCAGTTTTGGGTGATCAACAATTCCTTTTTCCAGCATGATGGACCCCTTGCCATAAAGCAAAGGTGAATAACTAAATGGCTCAGGAACAAAACAGAGATTTTGGTCCCATGACCTGGAAACTCCCAGATCTTAATTCCATTGAAACGTGAGGGTCAATCATCAAGAGAACGTGTACAAACAAAAACAACAAATGGTGACCAAAAATGCAAGCATTGAATTGTGCAAGAATGGACGGCTATCAGTCAGGATTTGAGGAGTATCCAGGAAGTTGATCTGAAGAGCATGCCAGGGAGAATTCAGAGGTCTTCTGAAGAAGAGAAGGGTCAAACAGCTGCAAATATTGACTTGCTGCATTAACTCATCTGTGTCAATAAAAGCTATTGTTACTCATAATATGATTTTTTTGCACTTCTGTATTTATCTGTATGGTGATAAAAACATCTGAGAAACACACAGAAAAACCAGAGAGCAACAGATCAGGTGAAAATAGAATATTTGTGACATTCTCAAAACTTTTGGCCATGACTGTATGGGAGTTCCCAGTACAGGGGAGCGCTGTGTTCTCAATTGTCCTCTATGGGAGTTCCCAGTACTGGGGGAGCGCTGTGGTTATCTCCATTCGGTTCTATGGTGAGTTCCCACTACGGGAGCGCTGTGTCTCCGATTCTGTTCAATGTAAGTTTTCCCGGTACAAGGGGAGCTGCTGTGTTCTTTATTCTGTTCTATGTAGTTCCCAGTACAGAGGAGCTCAGTGTTCTCCAGTCTGGTCTATGGGAGTTTCCCAGTACGGGAACACTGTGTTCTCCATCCTGTTATATGGGAGTTCCCAGTACAGGGGACGCAGTGTTCTCTATTGTCCTCTATGAGTTCCCAGTTACAGGGGCGGCAGCTGTGTTCTCCATTCGGTTCTAGTGGGAGTTTTCCCACTACAGGGAGCGCTGTGTTCTCCTTCTAGTTCTATGGGAGGTGGTTCCAGCACAGGGGAGCGCTGAGTTTCTCGCAGTGTCCTCTATTGGGGAGTTTCCCAGTACAGTGGAGGCGCTGTGTTTCTCCATTCTGTTCTATGGGCGTTCCCATACCAGGGGAGCGTGTGTTTTCTTTATTCTGTTCTATGGGAGTTCCCAGTACAGAGGAGCTCAGTGTTCTCCATTCTGGTCTATGGGAGTTCCCATATCATGGATCAGCTGTGTTCTCCATGTCCTCGTAGTTAGCGGGGAGTGTCCCAGTACAGGGGAGCGTCGTGTTCTCACATTGTCCTCTATAGGGGAGTTCCGCACTACAGGTGATGCGCCTGTTCTCCATTCTGTACTATGTGGAGTTCCCAGTAACAGG
The DNA here is from genome assembly GCA_025379985.1 of Phyllomedusa bahiana. Lineage (NCBI taxonomy): Eukaryota > Metazoa > Chordata > Amphibia > Anura > Hylidae > Phyllomedusa > Phyllomedusa bahiana. Next base: position 30,134 of record JAODAL010041875.1, read on the forward strand.
GAGCGCTGTGTTCTCCATTCTGTCCAATGGGAGTTCCCAGTAGCAGGGGAGCGCTCCTGGTTCTCCATTCTGTTCTATGGGAGTTCACAGTACAGGAGAGTGTTGTGTTCTCCATACTGTCAGGGGGGAGTTTCTGGTACACGGGGTGGGGATGGCTTGTTTTCTCCCATTCTGTTTCTATGGGAGATCCCAGTACAAGGGGAGCGCTCTGTTCTCCAATCTGTTCTATGGAGGTTCCCAGTACAGGTAAGTGTTGTGTTCTCCATTACCTGTTCTATGGGAGTTTTTCTGGTACAGCGGGAGCGCTGGTTCTCCATTCTGCTCTAAGTGAGAAGTTCCCAGTACAGGTGAGCTGCATGTGGTTCTCCATTCTCCTCTATGGTGAGTTCCCAGCACAGGGGAGCGCTGTGTTCTCTCCATTCTATTCTATGGGAGTTCCCAGTACAGGGAGTGCTGTTGTTCTCCATTCTGTTTTATTGGGAGTTCCCCAGTACAGTGAAGCCTGTGTCCTCCATCTGCTCCCCTGTAATGGAACTCCATAGAACAGGAATGGAGAACACAGGCGCTCCCCTGTACTGGGAACTCACATAGAACACGAATGAAAGTAACACAGCGCTCTCCTGTACTGGAGAACCTCACATAGATCAAAATGGAGAACACAGCCTCCCCTGTACTGGGAACTCCCATAATGTGAGGGTGAATATAATGAAAGAACACACCTCCCCTGTACTTGGGAACTCCCTATAACAGAATGGAGAGAACGACAGAGCGCTCCCCCTGTACTGAGGAACTACCCATAGAACAGAATGCGGAGAACACATAGCGCTCGCCCTGTACCGGGAACTCACATAGAACAGAATGAGGGGAAAACCAGCGCTCCCCTGTACCGGAACTCCAAAAACAGAATGGAGAACACAGCTGCTCCCCTGTAGTGGTGAAACTCTCCATAGAACAGAATGTCAGAACACGAAGCGAGCTCCCCGCTTGGTAGTGGGAACTCCCATAGAACAGAATGGAGAACACACGCTCCCCTGTAAAGTGGGAACCCATAGAACAGATAATGGAGAACACAGCGCTCCCCTGTAACCGGGAACATCCCATAGAGACAGAATGGAGAACACAGCGCTCCCCTGTAGTGGGAACTCCCATAGAACAGAATGGAGAACACAGCGCTCCCCGAGTACTGGTGTAGTCAGTACGCCCGATAGAAGCAGAATGGAGAACACAGCGCTCCCCTCTGTACTGGGAACTCCCATAGAAAAGAATGGAGAACACAGCGCTCCCCTGTACTGGGAACTCCCATAGAACAGAATGGAGAGTCTTGTGAATGCATGACCAGCTCTCCAGTCTGCTCTGTGAGTTTCGGCCATATTCTTTACTCATGGCAGCACCCTTTAATGCCTCCGATGCCGGTGGTGGCGCGTGCTCAGTGTCTCATTGTAATTCCACTTATTGCGCTGGCATCTTTTTTTTTCAATTATTCAGATTTTCGTCTGATGAAACTTGGAAATGAAATATGAAATTTTGTGACCCGACCCCTTTTGACTCATGAGATATCATTGTATATGTCAATGGTAGCAAAGGGGGCGGGGCTCTGACCACCTACGTTCAGTATATTCCAATAATCCAGACTGATGCTGGATTATCAGACGTACAATACCTCAACTTGCTGCTTCCAGATCCTTGATGATCCGGGGACGGCTCCCACTTGCTTGAGCTTCTTGGAAGCTTCATGAGCTCCTCATCCAGGTCCTTGGTGAGAGTAACTGAGCAACACAGGTTTCCTGGGGATTTGATGGCTTCAGGTAATAAGCACCTTATGCTTCTCTTCCGAAATACAGCTGAGTCTCCAGATGGATACGTTCTACCTGCGCTGACACATTGTAACAAACGTTACAGGAGATTGGGTACAATTGTAACAAAGCACCAGCGTTGTAAAAGAAGTATATTGAGAATCCGGGCATTTGTAAGTTTGGATACAGGGGATGGGGCAGGAAGGGCGGCTCCATTAAGAGTAGTGCTCTGCAAAGTGCGGCTCTCCAGCTGTTGGGAAACTACAACTCCCATCATGCATTTATATAATCTATATCAGTGGGAATGATGGGAGTTGTAGTTTCCCAACAGCCGAGCGTACACGACCCGCCATGTCATTGGATGTAGCCCTCGAAAGCTTGGACACCTTGAGCAGAGATGGAGAAGGTTCTGAAGCAGAAGGAGCAGCTCTCCAAAAGTGGTGCCATCAGCACATGGAGCGGCGCCGATCCTTGGAATTCGGTGAGCTCAGACCCCACTCCACACCGCTGCTGTTTCTGCAGCAACTAGCAAAGGGGCAACAGCCTCTGATCGCCCCTACACCCAGGCACCCGAGCCACCCTCCAATATCCTTACCCAGGCACCCGAGCCACCCTCCAATAGCCTTACCCAGGCACCCGAGCCACCCTCCAACAGCCCTACCCAGGCACCCGAGCCACCCTCCAACAGCCCTACCCAGGCACCCGAGCCACCCTCCCAGAGCCCCACCCAGGCACCCGAGCCACCCTCCAAGAGCCCAACCCAGGCGCCCGACCACCTCCTATAGCCTTACCCAGGCACCCGAGCCACCCTCCAAGAGCCCTACCCAGGCACCCGAGCCACCCTCCAATAGCCCTACCCAGGCACCCGAGCCACCCTCCAATAGCCAACCCCAGGCACCCGAGCCACCCTCCAATAGCCCCACCCAGGCACCCGAGCCACCCTCCAACAGCCCCACCCAGGCACCCGAGCCACCCTCCAATAGCCTTACCCAGGCACCCGAGCCACCCTCCAACAGCCCCACCCAGGCACCCTAGCCACCCTCCAAGAGCCCCACCCAGGCACCCGAGCCACCCTCCAACAGCCCCACCCAGGCACCCGAGCCACCCTCCAACAGCCCTACCCAGGCACCCGAGCCACCCTCCAACAGCCCTACTCAGGGACCCTAGTCACCCTCCAACAGCCCTACCCAGGCACCCTCCAACAGCCCTACCCAGGCACCCTCCAATAGACTTACCAAGGCACCCGAGCCACCCTCCAATAGCCTTACCCAGGCACCCGAGCCACCCTCCAATAGCCTTACCCAGGCACCCAAAGCCACCCTTCCCAACGGCCCCCAAATACCCAGGCACCCAGCACCCTCCAACAGCCCTACCCAGGCACCCAGCACCCTCCAAAGCCCTACCAGGCACCCAGCACCCTCCAAATACCCCTTACCCAGGGCACCCGAGCCACCTCCAATACCCCTACCCAGGCACCCGAGCCACCCCCCAAATAGCCTACCCAGCCCCAGCCACCCCCAAAAGCCCTACCAGGCCCCCTAGCCACCCTCCAACAGCCCACCAGGACCCGAGCCACCCTCCTTTGACCCTACCCTGGGCACCCGGGGGCCAGCTAAAAAGCCGCTATAGGGCCCTGGGTACCCTCCCAAAAGTTAAGGACTAGTTTCCCTCCAACGGGCCTACCCTGGGGGTGGGTTGCTTAGATGTTTATTGGGATGATGTGGTTTCTGAGGTGTGATGGGGGCTGTGGTGCTGAGGAGGTGATGGGGGCTGTGGTGCTGAGGAGGTGATGGGGGCTGTGGTGCTGAGGGGATGATGGGGGCTGTGATGATGGGGGGCTGTGGTTGGGGTGAGTGTGGGAATGATGGGGGTGAGGATGGGGGCTGGGGTGATGATGGGGGCTGTGGTGATGATGGGGGCTGAGGTGCTGAGGGGATGATGGGGGCTGTGGTGGTGAGGGGATGATGGGGGCGTGGGGGATGAAGGGGGTGTGGTGGTGAGGGGGATGATGGGGCTGTGTTATGGGGGTGGGGGCTGAGGGGATGATGGGGGCTGTGGTGCTGAGGTGATGGGGGCTGCGGTGCTGAGGGGAAAGAAATGGGGGCTGTGGTGCTGAGGAGGTGATGGGGGCTGTGGTGCTGAGGGGGATGATGGGGGCTGTGGTGCTGAGGGGATGATGGGGGCTGGGGGATGATGGGGGTGGATGTGGGGGTTGATTTATGGGGGCTGTGGTGCTGAGGGGATGATGGGGGCTGTGATGATGGGGGCTGTGGTGCTGAGGGGATGATGGGGGCTGTGATGATGGGGGCTGTGGTGCTGAGGGGATGATGGGGGCTGTGGTGCTGAGGGGATGATGGGGGCTGTGGTGCTGAGGTGATGGGGGCTGTGGTGCTGAGGGGGTGATGATGGGGGGCTGTGGTGCTGAGGAGGTGATGATGGGGGCTGTGGTGCTGAGGTGATGATGGGGGCTGTGGTGCTGAGGGGATGATGGGGGCTGTGGTGCTGAGGGGATGATGGGGGCTGTGGTGCTGAGGGGATGATGGGGGCTGTGGTGCTGAGGGGATGATGGGGGCTGAGGTGCTGAGGGGATGATGGGGGCTGTGGTGCTGAGGGGATGATGGGGGCTGTGGTGCTGAGGTGATGATGGGGGCTGTGGTGCTGAGGGGATGATGGGGGCTGTGGTGATGATGGGGCTGTGGTGCTGAGGAGGTGATGATGGGGGCTGTGGTGCTGAGGTGATGATGGGGGCTGTGGTGATGAGGAGGTGATGTGGGGGGCTGTGGTGCTGAGGGAGGTGATTTATGTGGGGGCTGTTGGTTGATGATGGGGGCTGGGGTGCTGAGGTGATGATGGGGGCTGTGGTGTGGGGATGGGGGCTGCTGGGTGATGATGGGTGTGGGGTGGGTGCTGAGGATGATGTGGGGCTGAGGGATGATGGGGGCTGTGGTGCTGAGGGAATGATGGGGGCTGGGTGAGATGGGTGGGGGCTGGGTTTATGATGGGGGCTGTGGTGCTGAGGGGTGATGGGGGCTGTGGTGCTGAGGTAATGATGGGGGCTGAGGTGATGATGGGGGGCTGTGGTGCTGAGGTGATGATTTGGGGGGTGGGTGATGTGGTGTAATGATGGGGGCTGTGGTGTGAGGGGGGATGAAAAGGGGGCTGTGGTTGGGGTGATGATGGGGGCGGGGTGATGTGGGGGCTGGGTTTAGGAATGGGGGGCTGAGGGGGTGTGGGGGGTGGTGCTGAGGTAAAGATGGGGGCTGGGTATGTGGGGGCTTGGGGGGCTGAGGAATGATGGGGGCAGGTGTGTGGGGGCTGTGGTGCTGAGGGGATGATGGGGGCTGTGGTGTGGGGTGTGGGCTGTGGTGATGAAGGGGGCTGTGGTGCTGAGGGGTGATGGGGGCTGGTGCTGAGGTGAGATGGGGGTGGTTTATGATGGGGGGTGTGGTGCTGAGGATGATGGGGGCTGGGTGCTGAGGGGTGATGGGGGCTTTGATGGGGGG